>MJEU01000011.1:0-287702 GCA_001748505.1 Sporisorium iseilematis-ciliati | reverse complement strand
GGTATCGCCTAGTCAGTACTGCGGTGGGGGACCACGCGGGAATCCTAGGTGCTGCAGTTCGCTTTTCCTTTTTGTGCCTCTCATTTCTTTTGCTGTCTGCTGTCGCACTGTCGCCGATCTCTTACTTGCTACAGTCTCACATCTACGTGCTGGGTTCGGATTCTTCGAGTGCGAAAGTAATGCGAATCGAAGACCTCTTACAAAGGTGAGGATGTCGCAAGGTCTACTTAATATACTGCGAGCACCTGATGAATGCTGTCCTGTTCGTCGACTGGATGTGGAGCTTGAAACGTAAATAAATTGCTATGCTATGATCATAAGTGACTACGCCTTTTCGCTCGGCTGCTCCGTCAATGGCGGCGTTGCAGCACTCAGAGACTGCTGCTTCGAATCGCCAATCTCCAGCCGCTCAACCTGATTCCTCCTCCTCACATACCTCCAGCTGAAACACAGCATGACACCACTCATGACAAAGCAAGCGCCGCAGAACCCGATCGATATCAGATACGCATCTGCTCCCCTCCTCCGCAGATGCTGCTCGCTGTAGTTGATCAGCGCTACCGCCATCGGCTGACCGAATTGACCCGGTAGCACCATGACCAACCAAAAGATCGCCAATGCCGAAGGAAGGTCTCGAATCCCGACCACTTCTGCCGATAGCGGTGCTAGGCTCGACCAGATTGTCCCACCCAGCAAGCCTTGGGTGATGGCGAACACGACGAGCAGACCGAACGATCGTGCGGGCAGCCAGAAGGCGAAACAAGTCAAACCTGCGAGCGTCTGGATGACGATCGTGCACGGGTGACGGCCGACCAAGTCGAGCAAGAAGCCGCAGAGAGGACGACCGATCATCTGTCCCGCTGCTAGGATGGATTGCAGCGCCGAAGCTTGTTTCTGCGTCAGACCTAGACCGGAGGAAGCGAAGGCAGCGAGCGAGTAGAGGGCTACAAAGTAGCCGATCATGCTAAAGACGCCGAAGAGGAGGATGAACGTGTAGCCTGGATGCAGCAGCCATTTGAGTTCGAGCGGGTTCTTTTGAATCTTTGCCGCCGTCGTCGCCGTCGATGGCGTAACCTTGCTTTTGCGGAACCGCGACGGAACGAAATTGATCGTCTGCGGCTCCGTCGACTTCATCAGCGTTATACACGGCAGCAGCACTACGAACGAGACAATGCCGTTACAGATCAAGGCGTACTCCAACGACTTTTCCTGGATCAAGTACCTCGTAGTGTTCGCCAACACCAACCCGCCCAACCCACTTCCTGCAGCCGACAGCCCCTGCGCGTAGCTCAATTTCCGCCTGAACCACTGACTCAACAACGGCTGTGTGGGGACCATGATCAGCCCCAGCCCCACACCAAACACCAACCCTTGAGTAAACAGGAGCTGGATATACGTCCTACAAAGCCCCGCCCCGATCTGACCCATAGCGACCATCACCATCCCCAGATACAACGGCGTCTTGAACCACCCCGTCGATCGCCAGAGCAAATTGCTGAATGGAGCAGCGAGCATGCACGAAGATACGGAAAGACCGCCGACGTAGGCGTATCGGATGGGTGTGGCAGAGGTGAAGTAGTCGTGCTGGAGGTAGTAGGAGAAGTAGACGCCAAAGGTGGTGTTGACGCCCCAGGTGACGGCGTTGATGAAGATGGTGCAGACGACGTTGACCCAGCCGTAGCCGCCTTCGCGGATGACGAATTGGGAGTCGGAGAGGCGGACGTTGGTGGTGGTGGAGAGGTCGACGGGCTTGCCCTCGGAAGAGGCTGTGCTGAGGTGGGAAGGGTTGGCCGGCTCAGCAGCTGAGCGAGCTGTCGCCGTCGCCTCTCTTGACTTTGACATGGTTGACGATGTATTGCTGGACCTCTATTGTAAATCCTAGAGGTTCGACGAGGAGGTAGAGGGCGGCAATCGCGTTGGAAAAGCAGCGCCGGTGTAGCTCGTCTATGTGAGGTACGCTGCCATCGCTGCTCCAAACGCAGCTCTATGTGTCTATCGATGTGATGGTGGTGGGCAAGACGCTAAGCTGGCTATCCCACAGTCTCCTTTCTGAAGGCGGGGTAAAAAAGTGTCACTCGTCCCCACCGGCAAATCACCGGTAAAAACCCCGCGCTCCAGATCCGCCTTCATGTCCGGGGCCCACGCCGAAATTTCACCCTTGTGAGCACGCAGGCCATATCCCGCGCGTGGCGCCTTTCATTTTGACAGCTGTCACCGGACCTCCTCCTCTCCAAGCTTCAATCACCGTTCCAGCATCACACTACGAACAGATCTCGATGTCAAAACTTCATCTCGATGGTATGAAACAATGACCCATTATAACCCATTGACGGAAAAACCTTTTGAAATATCAATACAAAAATGATGGGAAAAGAAGCAAAAACTACAGCGCGCGAAAACACGCGGGGACGGATTCTCCAAGGCCCCGAACCTCTCTCCTCATCAAACGTGATGATGGTGGTGACCTCTTGAAGCTCCTTTTTTGCTCTCAAGCCTCGGTCGCGTTACCGTGGCTGAAGCTAGCAGGCTTCTCTTCGATCGGGATCTCCTTCTTGGTCTCCTCAAAATCATCCTCGGCGGTCGATTCGAACCTGACGCTCCTCTTGCTCGGCGACGAGCTCCAGATGTACCAGTAGGCCAAGTCGCGCAAGCTGCCGTCGCCGTTGAAGAGGGCGTTGAGGCGCGATCCGTACGCGTCGGGTGGGCTGGAGACGGCGAAGCTGCCAAAGTTGGAAGTGCGCTCGATGTACGATTGGCTGTTGAGCCACTGGGTCGCCTGCATGTGGAAGTTCTTGACCTGCTGCTGCGAGCCGCCGGAGGACGAGGTGACGCCGTACTCGGTGATCCAGATGGGCAGGTTGAAGCGGTTGCGGACCGAAGTGACGTACTTCTTGAGGCCGTCGAGGTCGTTCCACGATCCGTACCAGTGGATGGCGATGAAATCTGTAAGCGGGAGCGAAAGTTGAAAAAGGTTGGGTCAGCATTGTTTTTTTTTTTGCTCGCACTCTGGAGATAGGCTTTGGTCTGGATGTCGATGGCGAATGAAGTTCGAGCAACCGTTCTTTTTCCCCACGATCTCGTCGCAAGCCTCGTTGAGAAAAAAAAGCTTGAGACTGCGGCTCTCGTGACCTTTCATCAAGCAAGACGTGCCTCGAAAAAGCGTCGCCACCACCGCAAGCCAAATCCAAACTATCATGGCAAAATCTACTCACCAACAGTGCAGCCTTTGCTCTTGCACGCGCTCATGAACTTGGCGAGCCAGTCCTGGTTCCAGACGATCTGAGGGCTACCCAGTCGAACACCGCGGTTCTTCCAAGGCTGGATCTCCTGCATCCACAAGTTGGCGGCTGTCTGCGGGTCCAAGTTGGACTGACCGCTGATATCTGGCTCATTAAAACCTAGGAGGTTCTTCGGAACGTTGGCGTTCATCTCCCTCTTGCGAGCCGCCCATTGAGAGTTGTACTTGGGACCCCAGTAGCAGGGGACGAACTCGAGCTTGCCGTTGAAGTTGGAGTTGGGACCGTCCTGCCAGTGCCAGTACCAGCTGATGAGACCTTTGGCGACCGAGTTGCCCCAGTTGTCGTTGGTTCCCCACGCGAGACCGCGCTGAGCTGCTTCGACGGAGGAGGGGAGCAGTGTGACGAAGGCGACGAGCGCCGAGAGGATGAGTGCGAAGGACTTCATCTTTGTTGGAGTGTGTAGGAGGAGGGGACGATGGTCTCTATCCAGCAGAGAGTGTATATGGGAATCGCTAGATAGCTCTAGGATAGGTAGTGTCGCGGAAGGGGGAGAAGAGGATGAGGTGGTCGACAAGTGTGAGGTGTGAGGTGTGCGGAGATCCGTGGCCTGTCAAGAAGGGCAGGGAGCGCTACTTATACATTTGTTCAGACCCTCTCTTGCCATTTCATGTGGCACAGCAAAAAGGATCCAGGCACGCCTGCAGGCCTTTCACTACACAACCTCATTCAGCAGCAGCTCGAGGTTAACAATGTCGATGACAGCCGAAGACTGTTTCGATCTCGGTGGTGTGTGTTCCTAGGAAGAAGAGAGAAAAAAGGTTTAACGACGCCCAGCAAAGAGCAAATTTGATGCCAGTGACCCCGGGGGTTGCTTCTACGCATAAAGTGCTATCTCATGCCACATGGAGGTTCGGGTCCCGCAGGGGAAAAACCAGGGTGGCTTACACCGACCCCTTCTATCCGTCCCAAAACTGTCGCCTTGCTCTGTCGCGACAGAAACACCCCGTAATGGCTGCTTCTGTGCAGAAGCGGCGGAGTTTCGTCCGAACGGCTGGGACCACCCTCGCTTCCAAAGAGAAAACCGAGGACAAAAGAGCGGGACCGGATCTACATCCCCTCGTACATGGCTCCTTGGGAAAAAGAAGATTCGAGAGCACCTAATCGCCGTACTGTACGGCAAGTTGAACAAGCTCGAGTGGGACGGGAACTTCACTATCAGCATCAGAAGCCGAGGGCAGGTGCAAAGTCAAACTCAAAAAAAGAAGTCACCATATGGCGACGAAACAGAATTTGGCTTGTTCAGGGGCGAAAGAAGAATGGACGTTGAGCTTCGGAGTGTGGATTAGAGTAGCACTGCAGTCGATTGCACCACCCCGAAATCGCAATCCAAGGGCGACAAAGACGGGCAGTACTCGGTCCGACTCCAAGAGACAGCGTGTTGGCGTGCAGTGTTTGGAAGAAAAGGCGCAGACTCTACACTCCCGACAAGTTCCTGAAAAGCAGGGACGGGACCCTGGTGTCAAGAGTTGCCAGCGAGAAAGAGCACACACACTCTCTCTACTCTTGGGCGGTGTTGAAAGGCATCTTGCATGAAAAGCGACGGGACAAAGCTCTCCTCTCTCTTTGCGCCAAAAAGACGTGTGTCGCGTGTCGAGAAAAAAAAAACGGGAAAAAAAAGAATTGTTTGAAACTCCTTCCCGCTCCTTCCCTTCTCTCTCTGCCACTCGCTGTGTGCCCGAATTTCAGGGCCTTCGGTCGCGCCACGTGTGGATTCTCGTATAAAGCACGCCCTTGCCACGGGCAGACAAGGATAAATGCTACAAGCCTTGGCAAAGAAAGATCCTCGAGATCCGTCCTTCTCGATCACCCGCCCCTCGGTGACGGCGTTTCCACGTATTATCCGGCTCTCATGCTGTTCGGGGCGTCCACATACTGTGGCTGCGAGTGAACTCCCGATGGGCAAGCGGTCACCGTTCGACAGACAGCTTCGACAAAGGGGCGGGTCAAGCGCGAGTTTTTCCCCCATCGCGCGATCTGTGTCCAGTATGACACAGCACCGACGCGAAAGCACACAAAGCACGCACGATTCTCGCCAAACAAAGCATCGGCTAGGCATGCTTGAATGCGCCAATCAACCGGCTTTTGCAACTCACAACGAGGGGAGCGCACCGAATCAAACCATTGCAGGGACCTATTTGTCTGTCGATCGACGATCTAACCTCGTCTACTCACTCTCGCTTATTAGCGAGCCGACGATCTGATCGACATGAACGAGTGGTTCTCGCTTAATTGAACCAATGATGTGCATATATTGCTTTCCTGTGAAAGGAGCTCTGTGTTCCCAAAGATGAGGGTATGATAGCGAACAGGAGGGGTTTAGACGAACAGGGATCGGAGTTGCAAAAATTGCACCTGCCACGCGAGAACAGAGCGCTTTGAAAAAAAGCAGGGTGCAACCCTGAAATAGTGTATCCCTACTAACGACGGGTGAAAAACTTGTCCAGAGCTCGTTTCTTCTTGCTTCCTCCTCCGGTGCGCTGCGATGCCGACGCAGCGGCGGAAGATGAGGGCGGAGGAGGAGCTTGCGAGAGTGACACAGCAAAATGCCAGTCGAGGTGCTCGTCTTTCAACTTGTCGACGAGGTACGGCTTTTCGAACCATGCAGATGACGGCGGTGCTTGAATCAGGTGTGAGCATTCGGGGCACCGCCAGGATGGATCGTCTTCCCGATCCGCTGTGTGTGCCGATTCGATGTCCTTTGCGTCTGTCTCCGTCTTCAGAGCGACAGAGTCTTGATCACCATCAGAAAGAGCTTCTCCGTTGACAGCCTCTTCTTGCTTTGACGGTTGTGGCGGCGACGGAGCTTGAGACTGTTGCTGTTTGGATTGAGTCTCAAACATGACGTCGAGTCGGTTGCGTTTCTTCTTCTTTTTTGGTGACGAGTGTTCGTCCAGATCTGCTTCGGAAGCCTGCCTCGTTGTTGTGGGTGTTGCTGTTGCTGTGCTTGTCGTAGCTGTGCTCGTCGTAGCTGTGCTTGTCGATGCCGCTCCAAGAAAGCCCGCAATACCTCGCTGTCCAACCTCGCCTTCTGCCAAGCCTCCAAACCCAAGCGCAATCGTCAACACTTTCGCCTCACCAAAGCCCGACGACCCCAAATCCAAACCCAAAGCATCGCCCAGACTCTCCTCCCACAGCTTCTGGCCCTTTTTGAGAATCACTTTCGCCAGCTCATCCTGGCTGTTCGGATTGGTAAATGGAAACGCGGTCTGTCGGCTGCGGGGAACGGAACCGGCTCTGATGTAACGCAGAACCAGTGTCTTCGGCCACAGATTGATCCGCTCCTCCCTCGCCTCCCTCAGCCTAATTGCCAGTTCGGTCGAGAGGATACCCAACCAATGCATCGCTTCCTCCGGCTTGGTGATCGCCGGCCTCACCGACTTACTCGCCAGCATCGTTTGATTGTTCACCCTCTCTCGCACCTCACTGTAATCGATCCCGCGCAGTACGTTGTACACCCACCTCGCTTCTTCTCCAAACTTGGCCTGCATCTCGTCCAGCCCAACATCCCACAGATCAGACACCGTCGCAGAGTTCCACTCAGCACCCATCGCAGTCCCAAGCTTCCCGCCCAGAAAGCGAATCTTTTGGAAGGGAAGCGAGGAGAAAAAGTTGGCCACCGAACAGGGTCGCATGATGGTTTGGCCGTTGGGCTTGCGCCATGACGAGCAGAGCTTGGAGAGGGTCTTGTTGGAAGCGATGCCTGCCGAGGTGGTGTAGCCGAGCTCGTCGAGCACGTTTTGGCGGACGCGGTTCATGAGTTCAGCCCCAAGGGCGAGGGCTACGTCGGTCCATGTAGTCTCGCCGTATTCGATGCGGTCCCAAAGTGCAGCCTCCGAGTCGAGATCGTCAGGTTGAGATGACGAAGGATCTGTGAGACGATCGTCGGAGCCCCACGATGGTGGTGCTTGCTTGTCTGTTGACTGAGCTCCCTTCTCTGTGCCAGAATTACCTTCTGCTCCTTGCTTCGCATCCTCGCCTGACACTTCTACTAATGGCGCCGACACAATGCCAGCACCAATCGGCGCATCCACCAACAGCGCCCCCTTCGCCACCGCCTTCTCAGGCCTCCCGATCCCCGTAGCCTTACCAACATCGCCCGACTTGGGCACCACATAGCCAAGCTGCTTCCACTGCTTCAGCCCCAACCTCGGCGGCGGAGGCAGCGGCTGATCCATACCCTTCACACCCGTCACCGGGTCATCCGGCGGTGGCTGGGCCAGATGCGGGAACCTCTCGATCATCAGCTTGCGCACCTCGATCGTCAGTTCGAAGTACGACTCGTCGATGCTCGCCTTTTCCACCGCACCTTGCGGACAGGTCTTTTTGAAGATGGTCAGGATCTTGGTGCTTTCTCTGCGATACGGGTCGAGGCTGACCTTGTGCGTTTCGGGTTTGGGATCGGGATGGTAGTCTGCCTTGTTGCTGCCGTGTGCGTAGGTGGCGACATGGACCAGGTGTAGATCGGGGCATTTGTTGAGCGCTTCTGGTATGCTCTCGAAGCGCGAGACGCCGGCATCGCGAGCTGGGTAGTTGACCGCAATTAGACCTTGCCATTGCTGCACTGCTATTGGGACGACGGTAGCATCGAGTCCAAGTCGGGACGCTTCGAATTGAGCATAGGCCGCATCGACATCACAGTGCGCTACCACACGAAGCGGGTTGGTGGGGTTGAGCGTGCCGGCAGATAGCAGATGCTTGTATGTGATTGTCGGCCATGGTGGTGGACCTGAGCTATGTGTTGCGGTTTCCAGATTGGTATGAGTTGGTACAGGTTGATGCGTGGGCTCTGGTGGCTTGAGAGAGGGAGCTCTGTCTATCAAGCTGGGTTGCGCATCGTCGGTTGGCAAATCGGGCAGAAGGTGCTCGTTGGGTGCTGTCGAGCTCATTGCGGCTGGAGGATCCGACAGCTGAGCTGAGGGCGAAGTTGTAGCTGACGTCGAAGCAAACACTCCAGAGCCGTTGGACGCCAGCGCATCGTATCGACGAGCGGCTTTCTTTGGAGATGCCATCTTGTACGAAACTAGGGCTAAGACGAAGCAAAGGAGAGTCCAAACTTGGTCTTGAGGGCGCTATGACAACATGGCGAGCTGCTGTATGGATTCCAGACGCTCGATTCGGCGTATCTATAGCCTCTAGGTACAGAAAAAGCAGCTGGGAATTGACGATGGTGCCAGAAGGGATTTCGCAAGCAGTGATGGTGTCGAGGTCAGGGTCTTGGTCGTGTGGAGGCTCAGTTCACAAGAGAAAAAATTCACGTTGCAGAGCGCGTCTCCGCACTTTACGCGTTTGCCGCTACGTTTCCGCACGGCTTTCACTCAAAATGATATGATGGGCAGCTGAGCATGTGCGGGAGACAAGCTTGATGATGGTTTGAACATTTCTCTGGGGTACAAAAGGAGTCTTTTTGGGTCGTCTGCGTTGAGAAGAAAATGATTGGATGACCGCTTGCGAACCTAGCGGTCACGGATTGCTTTCAGTTGCGGCGACTGGAGTGACGAGTTTAGCGCAACAATGTCGCGGCGTCCAACCGATCAGCAATCACTGGGCGTTGATGAGCGAAGCATTAGCCAGCATGCGAGTGACCGCCCAAAGACTGAGGTCCGTGGGTGAGCCGATGAATTTCGCCAGCATCTTAGGGACGTTGGTAGGTTCTTCGCTGTCTGTGGACCAGCTCATGACATTTATGAACATGGCCACAGCGATAAGGATGGTAGCGTCGGTGGAAGAATCATCAAGAGCGACATCGACAATATCAAGGCTAGTCGATATAGCAGCGGCGGCTGCAATGATATCTCTCTCTTCTGCTGCACTCATAGGAAGACCAGCCTTAGAGGCGGAGAAAGCGGCGGAGAAGAGATCGCCAGGGGTTGGAAGTTCTGCAGCGGGATCTCCGTTACGTCGTTCAGCCATAATGACTGCGCTTCTCCGCATGATATCGACAAAGCATTGAAGAGCCTCGAGGTCGCTGCGAAGCGCCTTGTAAGTCTCATCCCGCGCTAAGACGCCAACCCCCACAACTAAGAAGGTGCATGCATCCGCAATTTCGTTGAGGGATGGCTCGGGCGAGCTCATCTTGCGTCGAGATGATGGCCGTACTGAGCCACAAGCGGGTAGTCTTGATGAGGAGCGGAAGGTGGGCGTCAGCAACAAGAAAGAAGGCGAAGATGGTTGTGAAGCGCGAGATTCTTACTGTTTGTCTTGCTTACAAGGATGGCAGAGGTCGATGTGCCGCAGTTGTGATGGGTGTTGTCAAACTCGAGTGGCTTACGAGCAGGGAAGTGGTTAAGGTGAAGGAGAGAGGAGAAGAAGCGAAGACGAGGTGCAGAAGGAGAAGAAGGAGAGGGGGAATGGGATGCGCAGGAAGTAACGAATTGAGGTGCGCAAGAAGAGGAAGAACAAAGGGTAACGAGTCCCACCCTTTCCCACGTCCAAACCTTAACCTTAAGCTTAAGTCTGGGGCTCATCTCATTCGCGCTGACGATGCGAAGACGGGCGATGGCCCCTGCGCTCATCCCGATGTTCCCTTGATGGCGACTCTCTTGATCTGCGCCGTCCTTCCTCGTGATCTCGACGCCGATGTCGACTCGACGAGTCAGGAGACCTGCTTCTACTTCGACTGCTTCTCCTGTCTCGGTGATGACGATGCCGTCTGGAGTCCTTGTCGTCGCGGTCGTCGTCTCTGTGTCGCGCCGAGCCATGATGGTGGCGGCGATGTCGGTGTCGGGCTTCTTCTGTATCGTCACCGTGACGTCGGCTTGAGTGCCTCCGCCTTTCTTCATCCCGATCCGTCCCTCTCCTTTCCGACCGACCATCCTCCTCGCCAGCAGCAGCCCGTCTCCTCCTCACCTCATCCCTCGCGAACTTCCTAGCCAGCTTCTTATCCGCCTCCGACACCTCCTCCTCCCCACCCTTCCCCCACTTCGCCTTCCTCGCATCCAGCGGAGCACAATTCGCCCCCGTCACTTCCCTCCTCCCCACCCCACCCGACCCGCTCGCCAGCCTCTCTCCCACCATCACCCCCGTCTCCCCAGCTGCGCTCGGCGGCGGCCGTCCCAACTTAGCATACAGCGCAGCCGTCTCGGCCTCTTTGATCTTCCTCAGCTCCTCCCTCCTCGCCTCCGCCGCATCCGCGCTCGAATCCTTCTTGTCCTTGTTGTACCAGTTGATATCTCGTCCGTCCTGCCAGCGTCCCGTGGGGGCAGCGACCGAATTGCCAAGGTAGAACTCGCGATCTTTCGACTCTTTCACCTTGTCCCAGCTGAACTCGGCGGCTCCGCCTCGTGCACCCCCGCGGGTTGGGTGGTACATCGTAGCTTGACGTGCTGAGGGTGTTTACGTGTCGGTAGTAAGTCGAGAAGATGAAATGAGCAAGTAAAAGACCCTGAAAAAGTCACAGTTGCTCTCAAGCCTCCACTCCTCGACTTTAACGCGGAATTCGGGAAAACCCTGAACATGCTCAAAGGCTCAACACCATCAACTCAACTCAACTCAACACAGACAGCCACAAGCACCCAGCACGACCAGTGTACCACACAAATCTCAATTGACGATGAACAACGCATCCACACAAGACGCGCAAACCCTACCCTCAGCCGCTACTATGAGCCGGATGAGTCGCATGCGTCGACGTCAAATCCTCCAACCCAATCTTCACCAATTTATTATCCAAACTTCCCTCCCTGTACACCTCCACAATCCTACCCAGCAACTCGGACGTCGATACACCATCCGTCCTCCTCGTCGGCAAGAACCTCCCCTGCCTCTTGACAAACGCATAGATATCTTCCATACCGATACCGGAGTACGGCAAATCGTCGTGCGCAATGTAGTCGATCTCCAACGTATCAATCAGATTCTGATCAACCACCCATGGCGCATCTTCCAGCACCTCGTCGACCCATCTGCAGTTGCGCACGCATTCGTAGCGCTCCTGGCTCGTGAGCACCGGCTTGTTCTTGTGCTTACCGCACGAATAGCTGCTGACCACACCAACAATGAGGTGCACCGACGGGAACGAGAGTTTGGCCTGACGAAGCTGCAGAGCGTGCGCGTAGTGGAAGAGATCGTAGACGCCGTCCGCGTAGATTCGGATGGGACGCTCGCGGCCTTCGCTGTCGTATCGCTTGGGAGGCGGGTTGATCGAGTAGTCGCGTCGAGGATCCGGGTTGAAGATGGCCTGGTGCACCCAGGCTTGAATCTCGTCAGCAGAAGGGATGGACGAAGGCTGGAAACCTCCTTCTTCAAAGTCATCGCCCTGAGGATGGCAGTCTGCGTGACGACTCTTCATCGTCTCGATGTAGCTGCGCGAGCGGACAGGTCCTGGTGCGGTGCTCTTGGTCGCAGCGGTGTTCGATGCGGCTGTCAACTTGCCAGACACCTCGCGCTGAGAAGGCGCTGATGGAGCGGATGAGCCGGCTCCGATCTGAGTAGAGACAGGAGTGCGAGCAGCATACTCGACATCACCATCATAGGGTGTGCCACCGTCCGTAGTGTTGCCTCCTTCGTCGTCAGCTCCGTCCTTGAGCTCGGCTCGACGAGCTGCGGCGTGCGAGGCGTGATGCGAGGCGGACGGCTTGCGCTTGGAAATCGCAGGTGCGGCAGCGGAAGCGACAGGCTGGCCCAACACAGAGGGGTCGAGTGCTGGTGCAGAAGAAGCGTCGTTCGCCTGTTGCGCTCTAGGGGTAGCGGAGGCAGCTGCTCCGGACAAGGCATTAACGAGACCAGATGCGCCTGCGGGCGAGAACGGATCCGTTGCCTTGGACTGCGGCTTGACGGTAGATAGTGGCTGCGACGTGGTACCAGCGCCGCCAACAGCGGGTGGTGGAAGCGTGCCAAGGTTGAGACCGGTACCGGACTTAGTCGACTTGGTCGACGGAACATCTGTTGTACCGGCCTGCCTCTGTGCAGCGACAGCTTTGGGCAGGAGTTCTGCAGAAGAGCTGCTTGAGAGCGCTGCGCTGGCATTGGCAAGCGTGGCACCCACTGAAGGACGAACATATCTTTCGTCGTCATCCGACGAAGCCTCTTTTCTGCGATCCGATGCGGCCGACTGTTGGTGCGCTGCAGGTGGAGATACGAAACCGTGCTGTACTGTAGACTGAGTTGCTCTGGAGCCAGCGGCAAGGCCTGCTAGAGGTACACCTGCTGATGCCACAACGTGGGGTGGACTTGCGCTGGCAGGAGTCCTGTCATCTGTCAAGGTGGAAGGCTTGAGCTGGTTCTGCAGCTTCGAAGGCTGATGAAGGGCTGCCGAGTCGATCAAAGCCTGGTCTCTGTCATTGGGCGGGATGGACGACAATGACGAAGAGATAGGCACGTTGGTGAGCGAGCTTGAGCTGAGGCCGTGCTGGTGTCGACGCAGCGAAGCGATAGAGGCATCGTCGTCAAACGTTTCCTCCTGGTCGTCATTATCCTCTTCCGAAGCGTCTCGGGATGATGAGATAAAGTTGTTGGCATCATCATCTTCGTTCTCGATCTGAAGCTGGGCGAGCTGTGCAGGCAAGTGCTTCTTTTTGCGTCGTGCGGGATCGGTGATGTGGTGAGCATGGTGATGATGGTGATGGTGATGATGGTGGTGGTGGTGGTGCGGAGCTTGATGCGCTGCTGTTGACGACGCAGGTAGGGCAGGAGCAGGTACTGGCGAGCTTGCGACGCTGCTGCCGCTGCCAGTGTTGGACAATCTAGATGATGGTGCCGCCATATTGCCAGAGAGTCAAAATGGCGCTAAGGACTAGCTGGAAGAACGCCGGGGCTTTCAACGTCAGAGAAACCTGTCTGCTAGGAGGAAGAGCGCAGAGTCGTGCGATTGATCCCGAGAGATGTCCGAAGTGTGCGCCTGGGTGTGACGAAGTTGACGAGCGGCCCCTCTGATGCGTCGTTCGCGTCGATGATGTCGATAGCTCGAAGCGCTCCGAGATCTGATGCGTGCGCTGTGGTTGAAAGGTAGTCGACTGCCTCGACGATGACCACGGATGATGATGGAAGCAGGGTCGTTGGAGAGCGATCAAGTCCGATTCAATGATAGCCTTTCTGCAACGTGAACCCCCACGCTCCGTCTGTGTTCTCGAAAGGGTGTCTGCTGCGTGTGTGTGTCTCTTTGGTGAGTGAGCAGCGTTCATTGGCCCAATTTTTCCATTTCGCTTTCCTTTTGCTTCGGCGGATCTCACCAAAAATTGCCTTGAAAAATGACGTTGAGCGCCCGTGCGAAAGGCGACGCGATTCGGGTTGAAAGCAGCCAAAACGGCACGCACAGACGCACGCAAAGCCTAAAAATTGGGACGCACGTTTTTGAAGGTTGCGTCAAGCCTGTCTTTGGCCCGATACGGAGAGTGGAGAGTCTCCCGATTCAATCGCGATAGCTCCTCTTCTCAGGCTTTCAAGGTGGTAGCACAACACATTCAAGTTCACATACATCAACATAAGAGTGCGATCGAGAGCTTAGGATACATGTTTGTCAAGAGTTTAGAGGCACGGTCTCATAGATGAATACGATTGCGCCCACCGCTCCCGCTGGCGCTGCCACTGCCGCTACTCTCATAGTCATCCCGCTCCTTCTCCTCAAACGGATCCTCGTCCTCTTCATCGAACAGAACATGATTTGGCTCTGCCTCGCCATCCAGCTCCTTCCCTCTGATCCCGTTCAGCTCGTGATGCTCTACCGCTCCTGCTTGTGCCTGACCATTTCCCACGCTGAGCCGCGAATACAACGACCTGCTCGCCTGGGCCTCGCGATCCCCACCCCTCGCCTGAGCTGCATTCTTCCTCGCAGCACCGTACCTCCCGCCATACCCAACATACAGATCCACCAGCACATTGATCCACAGGAACATCAACATCGAAGCGCTGAAATCGATCAGCCCCCACGTCGCATGATCGACACCCTGCGAATCGGCCCATCGCAGCTCTTCGTCGGTCGCCGACATGAACAGCACGCCCGAAGCGACCAGCAGGTAAGGTGGGAGATACTGAAACGCTCGGATCGGGTACCAGCTTCCGTTGACGGCTTCGTCGCTCGCCACTGCAGCATCTGGTGAATCCGCTGTGGAGCCCGTTGGACGATCTTGCAGGACAAAGCAAACCTCGATCATCCTCGTGATCCCCGCACCCATCAGCGCATACCCGAACAGCGAGTGGACCATCGTTGAAATCATCAACGCCTGCGAGTGCGCACTCATCGCCCATCCCGTCAAGATGATGATGATGGACGGAAAGACGTTCCTCCTTCCACCGCGGCTAAGCCAGATCCCCACTGCGCCACCTGCCCACCAGAGTACGCCCATCAACGTATGCTGCAGATCCTTGTGCGTCCACGGACCTCCATGGTGCTCCGTAAACGTGTTCACGATACCCCAAAGCATGATCACCCACGAATCGAACCACTCCTGACTCTGCCCGCGTCGCTGCAGCCAGTCCCCGCCGGCTTTCATCATGATGACCAGTATCGCTGCGTAGGCCTGGAATGCTGAGCCCATGATGTAGTGCGCCAGACACTGACCGAGGTGTCCGCCAAAGCACCAGGATTGGAGTGTCGAGATGCCGAATACCATCTGGACCCAGCCGACGATGGGGAAGGATTTGCCTAGGATACCGTGGATGGTGACTAGGGTTGGTCGGATCCATTTTTCAGGTCGCCATTGCAGGTGAAGTTTCAGATAGACTCCGAGGAATGTTTGTGCGGCGAGGTAGAAGACGAGCAGCGAAGCCATGGTGCCGTGGGCGGTGTGTGGGAACGAGCGACCGCCGTGCCCGTGGCCGAGAAAGTAGCCGCCAACCGTGAGAGCGAGTGAGGTGGTCGCGACAGGGACGTGAAGTCGATGGCGCACCACGCCTAGCACCATGGCAAGGGGAAAGAGAAAGAACCATGCGAATGTCTGGACCCCAATGTGGATCCAAAGAATGCTGTCGATGGGTATCGAGTTATCGGCGGGCCCGTGTGTATGGTGTCCGTGTGCGAGTGCTGTTGGAAGAGATGCAAGCAGGATGCCGCTCACCAGCAGCGGTGGCGTTGCAAGCAGCTTCATCTTCTGTGATGATGTTGATGACGGCCTCATCGTCGTTCTCAGATATATGAGCCTCGACGACGCTAGATCGTTGTAGACAAGGAGGTCGATGATGACAAGACAAAAGAACTCAGCTGCGGGCTTCCATTCCTCAAGAATCGGAGAAACGAGCTTTCCGCGGCGTTAATTTTGACAGCAGAAGCCTCAAGGGTTCACGGATGCAACGAGCCGAAGCGCAGCTCTGAGCCACCTCGCCAAAAAGCCGCCATTTGTGGGCGTAAAGCGATCTCACAACGCTCAGCTTCACGCACGAAAGAAGCTCTCGAATCTGGCGGCTTTCCATCTAAGAAAGGTCAGATCGGGGAGCGGTAACAAAACGTGAGCGGCGCTAACCGGCAGCTGTTCAAAGCGCGGGGAACCTCTCATGCAGGTGCCACTTGAAGCACAAGACTCATCTTGGTGGGTGCAGCTTATCTTCATCTTCCACCCACATCAGCACCTCACCCACTTGACGAGCTCTTTCTCATATATCGTTCATGCTGGCAGCCTCACCTTTCAGCCTTACTATGTGAAACAAACGTCTCTTGCTGAGTGGCCCGGCAAAACGCTACAATCTTCATGGCCAGCAGCACCACCACCGCAATTCTTACGAACAGCCTCATCCGATCGCAAACCATCGCCATCGCCCCTCAGAGCCTACGCTCTATCGCAATACTCCTCCTCTATCGGCTGCGCGCTCCTCTTCGATTCTTCGGCCGAATGTGGTTCCCCGTCCTCATCTTTTCTGCGTCTTACCTGCTTCTCGACGCCATCGCCGCCTTCATCATCTCGAGACTCATCTATCTCGGTGTTCGAAACTTCCTCACCCAGCTCTGTGACTGTTTCAGTGCACGTCTGCAGGCTCGTCTAGCTTCACGATCGACCTCTTCTCACGCTCATCTTTTGCTGTTGGGGTCGACAACGTGGCCTTCCGGAACGCCGATTGTGCCAAGTACGCACTGGAACGGCGGTGGGATCGGCGGGACTAACGTGCCTAGTGGCGGAGGAGAGGGTAATCGACTGCTTGGACCGTTGCTGAGACCGACGCAGGGGTTGGAGAGGGCTCCTAGCGCAACTAATTATTCGGCACGAGGTGAAGGTGAAGTGGCTAGCCGGGGCGGGAACCTGCTGACTGCGGTGCAGAGGAGGGATTGGATCGCTGTAACGGATCCGAGGGGTAGGATAGAGGTACCTGTATACCCGGAGATCTCGAGCTTGGTGAATGTGCTCACTTACGAAGCGCTGGATACGCCTTTTGGACACCGGTTGCGGAGCTCTCTCCGCTACATCGCTGGGCTGCTTTACCGCTCTTCTACCTCATCGTCAAACACAACGTCAGCATCATCAGCATCACCCTCAACACATTCTATCACACAACAACACACACTCTCATCCACAATGACACAACGCTTCAGCACGCTCCCCGCGGAGCTCATCTCGCACATCCTCATCCTCGCCGCCTGCCCCTCCCTCACACCGCACGAACCACGTTCCTCCCCGACCAACATCCTCCTCCTCTCGCGCCGCTACTACACGCTCATCATCCCCAGACTCTACCACAGCGTCTCGCTCCACACACCCGCAGCGTTCCGATCTTTCCGCGTCACGCTCGCACTGCACAATCCGACACTCGGGAGGTTCGTTCGAAAGCTTCAAATTGGATCGTCGGGGTTCGACGCTTCCGGCTACTGTCCCTCGGCGCTCGCTGATCACGGACCGCTGTCGGTGGGGATCGAGCAGATGCTGCTGGCGATCCCGCAGCTGGAAGAGTTGAGTTTGGATCTGTTCAGCATGGGTGCACTGCATACAGGGACTGTGGCGAGGCTGGAAAAGGGCCCGCAGCCGAGGAGGTTGTGTACGGAGCTGACGACGATTCCGTACCTCAGCCTGCCGACGTTTGAGGATCTGAGGGAGTTGGAGTTGTTGGTGTTCGGGATGGACAGTGCAACGGCGAGCGAGCTGAGGGTGACGCTGCCGTTGTTGGAGAGGTTGGAGCTGCGGTTGGTGACGAGACGGAGGGGACCGGCGTTTCAAAGTACACAGGATACGTGGTCGCCGACACAGCTGCCGACGTTCGATGATGATCAAGCGGATGACGATGAGGATGAGAGGTCGGCGGAGGAACGTACCGCCGAAGCGGATATCCAGCGCGGAAGTGATGACGGGGACGTGTTCCACCTCGAGAGTGACATGCAGGACTTCATCGACGCTCTGCACCTGCTGCGGACATGGCCAGGGGGTGACGTGCGGATGGGGAAGCCGTTGAAGGAGATCACGGTGTATGCTTGGCCGAGTGCGGTAAGGAGGTTGAAGAAGACATTTGGAGAGGCACCGCTTGGCGACAGCAAGACGGCAACGCCGATCCGAATCGAACTGGATAGAGGTTACCTGCTTGGGCCGAGGAGAGGTGCACATGTGCTATGGCGGAAAGACAGGGCGAGAGCAGCATGGGCCACGTAGCGGGAATGCGGGATGGGGATTTGTGTCTTGTATTGTAGTTTCTGTTTTGCATCGATAGAGTCGAGCTCTTCTAGCGGGATTGTGGTGATGTGCGGAAGTGAGAGGATCTTGATGGATGCGGGATGTTGAGTAGATCTTGCGTGCGGGATCTTGTATCATGCGGATGTAGCGAAATGTTCACGTATTGACATCCGCTTTCGCATCCCGCATCTCGATCGCGACGTACGCCTCTACATGGGCTCCTCCTTCTTGCAGCCTGGCTTGACATCCTCGTAGTCGAATCCGAACAGCTCGCGCTTGATCGCGGCGCGCATTCCGCTCGTGTTCACCGGCTGGGCAGCGTGGTTGGCGGCGGAGGTCTGCTGCTGCTGTCGCTGCTGCTGTTGAGGGCGACGTCGCTGGTTGGGGCGTCTCTCAGGGACGTTAGATCCGGGCAGCGTCGAGGCAAAAGCATTGAGTTTAGTCTTGCGACGCCAAAGGAAGCTCTTGACAGTGTTGGCCGATTTGCCAATGTGAGCTCCGATGCGGGGTGCGGTCCATCCTGCGTCATTAAGTACAACAATTTGTCCTTCCTCCTTGTCGGTCAGTCGGACTTTGGGACCGACATTGGCTCTGGGTCTACGTTCAACGGTGTCAGGCTCTTGGTCGACGAGCTGCTGGTCGAGGGGGTCCGACTTGATTTTGCGAACATTGGGCTTGACATCCTGAAGAAGATCACCGGAGGGGCGGTAAGTGCCGTAAGGGCGGCTCGAAGTGAGAGAGGGCTTGATGTCCGTAATCTCGAAGTCGTCGTCGTCATCTCCGCCGACGAGTGTCTCGGTTTCGGAGTCGGAGATCACGTCAATGACTTCGTGCTGCGACTCGGCGTCAGAGAAGTAACACTCCTCACTACAGTCTGTGCCCTCGCGATCGGTGCGCTGAGACCTGGCCTCTTCGTACAGGCTTCCGTTCTGCGAAGGCTCGACGGAGTCGGAGACAGAATGAACAGAGTGAACAGATGCCATCGTGTTCGATGGAGCGTAAGCTCGATGATGTTGAGTGAAGAAGTTCGGAAGGGGGCGATGTGTGACGATGTAGGTGGAGGCAAACACCGACGGGTGTAGCGTGTGCTTGATGATGAGCAAGAGATATCCGATGAAGGTGTTGTGTGTCTCGTTGAAGAGGGAGCAAATGTTTGCGAGTGACGTCGAAGCTTGAAGGTGTAAATTGTGGAGTCGAAGGTCGATGTCGGGAGAGCGGATGAGGGAAGGGAAACAAGAGCGAAAGTCGAAAGTCGCGAGTATAAGTAGTTTCACAAAGCTTCCACTTTTCGCTGCACAGGCTTGTTCATTTGCGGAAAGCTTGTCCAAAGTGCGGAAAGCTTACTCAAGTGCGGAAGAGCACACCTAGCTTTCGCATCCGCAGCTCCGTCTAGAAACGGTGGCCCATGCTCAGTCCGCAGTCTTGCGGAAGAAGAAGTCAGACTCACGAACACAGTCAATCTCAGATCTGATTTTGAATGATGAAACGGTTTCACAACACCTTGCATTTCGGTGCGTGATCATACGAGCGGAAACTTTCACAACGGATGCGGAACATGTTTTTGGCGGAAGCGGAAAGGGGAAAGGGGAAAAGACCTTGAGACGAATGCCAAAGCATCCTTATACTCGGTTTGACGTGCGGGAAGACTGCTTCTCACGCTTGACACCTTCGTGGTTCTTCTTACGGGAGGAAGATCGGGCGAGAAGCTGAGCCACCTCGGGATCCATCGAGTTCATGGCCTTCTTCTTCTTGCGCTCCAGAAACTTGGAGACGGTGTTGGACTTGATACCGAGGGCCTCTCCGATCTCGGAAGGCGTCTTGCCTCTGATGGCCATTTGCATGATGATCTCGCGCTCGCTGTCCTTCATCTTGTAGGTTCTTTTCTTGGGGCTGGCGTCGGAAGAGGACGAGCTGGAGGCGGAAGAGGACGAGCTGGGGTCGGAAGTGTAATTTTCGATAGCTTCGTCCATGAGCTGAAGATTGATAGGTAGCTTGACGAGCATGGCAGAAGATTCGGGCTTGGTCTCGAGCGAGGACATGTTTGAGGAAGATGCGGATGGAGGTGTGATGCGAGGATCGAGAGTGATGGCAGGTTCGGTGAAAGCGGAACCTTTGATCGCGCTAAGGAGGAGGGTGCTGATGAGACCAGCAGTCGCTAGAGCGAGCAAGACGAGGAGTATGTGTTTGAGGGGGAGCGGGTAGTTGTCACTGAGCAAGCTGATAGCGCTGAGCGGCGAAAGGCAGAGGGAGTACATGGTGCGTGGTTAGTACATGTCAAGCAGGTACGGAATAGGGAGAGGGAGAGAGACTAAGACCTACCTCGCTGTGACGGATCCAGCACAGCACAGAGGAATGGTGAGGGCTGCGCTCGACGACGGCGAGCGACTTCGAGCTTCGATAGTGGAGTCTTGACGACGAAGGGAGTAGTAAGAAGGTGGGACAGGTGTACGTCCGGATGAGGTGTCGACTCAGTAAGAGAAAAGGGTTGAGTGTTCGAGCAGTGGGAGAAGGTGTACCGAGAGACGATGGAGGAGCAGAGGAAAAGGGGGGAGACGAGGGAGTCGAAGCTATATACTTTCGACTCTGTCGCTTACTCAACATGGCGCTACAGCGAAACGCTGGTCCGAGCGATTCTCAACGACTGAGCAGCTTCCGCACCTGTCTACTTCCGCACTTGCCGCTTTCCAGCACTCAGACATCGCTTCCGCTTACGCCTTGAAGCATCGAGTGTGATCGCCGGCTGATCGTGCGATGTTCTCGTAAATACGGCTGCTAGCTGGCTAGATGATGAGGCTATCCAGTCGATGATTGTTCAGAGCGTGTGGGAAGGGTCTTGCCGCGAAGCTTGTCTTGATGAATGTGCAAGGCGAGGGTTGCCGCACATTGTATTGAATGCTGACTCTGACTTGTAGTCGCGGGACTGAATCGTGATGGGAGTTGAAACGCAAAGGCTGGCCAAGGTGGTGTCGTACTCGTCGTATGTGCGGAAGCGACAGATTTTTGTAGGACCAGGCCCTTCTTGATCGAACGTTGCGGGAAACATGGACGCCTTGAGAGCAGTGCCGAATTGAACGAGAGTGATGCGGAAACAGCGATAGCGGAAGGAAGAACCACCGCATCGCAGAGCTGTGATCTCGTTGAACGGTTACATGTCCGGGTCGTGGATGAGGGGAGGCAGATCAGCCGCCTTCTGCACCTTGTCGAGGTAGTTCCAAAGTGTCTTGTAGTTCATGTCGAGCGTCTCAGAGATCTCCTTGGTGGAGCGTCCGATGAGCTTGAGAGCAAGAGCAGCTTCCTTCTTGTCGGCCTCAGACATCTCTGCGGGAGACGGACCATCAGGCGCTCCGATCTTGTCCTTGTTCTTGGTAGCCTTGTCAAGGTAGTTCCAAAGGGTCTTGTAGTTGACACCGAGGGAGTCGGCGATCTTCTTGACGGGCATGCCACGCATCTTGAGCGCGATAGCGGCCTTCTTAAGTGCGGGAGTGAAAGGGCGGGTGACAGGCTTGGTAGGAGAGGTGGGAGCGGAGTCCGAGGGACCTTCGGCGGCTGCTTCGTCCTTGGGAGTGGAAGGTGATTTGGTACGCTTGGCAGCGGGAGCCTTCTTAAGGCTTCGCTTCTTGGGAGTAGTGACCACGGCGGCCGCAGAGGTGGTGGCCTCAGCAGCAGCAGAGGGAGGCGGAGTGGTAGACATGTTGATGCGTTGGTGTTGTAGTCTTAAGATGTGTTTGATGGTATAGGATGATGAAAGATGATGTCGAGTAGAGGAGCGATACGATGGTGGTAGTAAGTGAGGAGAGCAGAGTGAAGATGCGGAAAGCTAAGTCAAGTGCGGATGAGGGACTCAAGTCAACAAAGCTCGAGCGGGTTGTCAAGAACACAATCGTACCACAATGAGCTTGTTGCAAAAATTTAAGGTTCGCCACACGTCGCCAAAGTCTATTTCGATACAATCACACTTTCTCTACTGTCACACTCAACTCTCGACTGACTCACAATATAAGCTTCGAAGACCCTAATTCGCGCGCACACTGAGGAAAGGTATATGAGAAGCATGCAATTGCGATGTGAACACGGATGCAATGTTGAGAGCCGAAGCTCCGTGTGCACTTTTGTAAAAAGACAAAGAGACGGTGACGTCCAAAGACCAGATATCTATAGAGACAAAGCGTGAAAAGAGGTATCCTGAAAAAAGCAAGCACAAGTGCTTAAGCCCATCGACCGAGCAAAGCCATGAGACCAGCACCGGTGAGCATCTCGAGAATGCTGACAATGACTTTCCTGAGAGGAGCAGTGCGCATCTTGTCGTTGAAGATGAACTCGTGGGCGAGCAACTCGACGGTACCAGTGTAGAGCAAGATACCAGCCGAGACGGAGTCAAAGGTACCAGTGACGTAGGCAGCGGTGGTCGAGTCGCCGTTGTAAGTGTGACGCACACCGAGGCCGATAGCGATACCAATGGGGGTGACGAGACCGTAGATGATAGCGCCGACTGTTGGAATCCATGACTTCATGCCGATAGGCAGGAACGCGAGACGGGTGCCAAGACCGAGACCCTCGAACATCTGGTGGAAGATGATGACGATGAAGAGAACGGTGAAGTCGGTGGTGGTGCCGAGAGTGATACCGATGATGATCGAGTGGAACACGACACCGAATTCGAGGATCATGACACCGAGGATCTCGGATGCCTGAGTGGAGAGCGAAAGGGATGCGTCCACGGACGATCCGGAGTCAGCCACGACCTTAGCCTCGGCAGCCGAATCAGCACCTGGAGCAGCAGCAGCGGCCTCGACATCCTCGGACGAGACGGATTTGACGACACTGTGGTTGTGGTTGTCATGGTCTTGGGTGTGGTTGGGGTTGCCGCCGTGCTCCATGGCGTGGTGGTGTCCACCGGCGTGAGGGTCGTAGGCGAGCTTCTGTGCGTACTGGCTACCGACGCGGTAGGCGACGACCTCGACGACAAAGACGGCGAACATTGCGATCATGGCGAAGGCAAAAGCGAAGGGGTAATTTTGGAAGTTGCTGTTGAGACACGTCGATCCGAGTTCCTCATCACTGGCGGCTGGTGCTAATAGGTGGATGAATGCAGTGGCAATGATGACACCAGAGCCGAAGTATTTGGCAAAGTCGAACGCCTCGCGGTTGATGGAGAGTCGTGGCACACGGCGTGTGAGGATGGGGAAGAGGGTCAACGCTGTGGACGAGGCCCAGATGATGAAGATGGCACCGATGCGAAGACCGAGGGAGCCGTTGCCGTTATCGGCGGGGCCTGTGCACTGGACTTCGTCAGCCATGTTGAGTAGGATAGCTGGGAGGGTGAAGGGTTGATGGATGGTAAGAGGTAGTGTCGAGATCGGGTATGGTTGTCAAGGAGACTGGTCCTTATATGTCCCTTCCAGTAGCGGATGCCGGGCAAAAAAGGGTTGCGATAAGGAAAGAAAAAGCGCCGGAGTCTGAGTTTGGTCGCAGATGGTGGACAGCTGACTTGTGAGCCAGGAACGTCGAATGCGATTTGCTTAGCGAGAAGAAAAGGTTCGAGGGAGGGAAGACAACGGAGAAACCCGTATGAGAGAGGATGAAAGAGAAGCGAGACGATCGAACGGCAGACTGGTGAGGTCGTGGTAGTTTGCCGCAAGTAGTTAGTCGAGTAGGACAATGCAGGAAAGCAATTTTGTTTGCAGAAGCGCCGTTTTGCCGAAGCCTTAGGTATCGAAGGTGCCGTCGGTGAAGGAGAGATGGCGAAGGAGCCGATGGCAGATGATGCAATGCAAGGCGAACAGAAAAGCAACCGATATGAAACAAGAGGGAAGAAGACCTTGCGGGCGGCGCAGGAACGACGACGAAGGGCAGGGCAGAAGAGAAGGGCAGAAGCAAAAGGGAGCCAAGCCAAAAGATACCGAAGCGCAGAGATGGAGAGCACAGAAAGTACAGCAAGGAAGACGATGAGGAAGGGGGAACAAGAGCGGTGACCAATCAAACAGAATTTTTTTTCGGTGCTGCAGAAAACCGACGACCCTTAAGGTTGCAGATTGACCTTTTTTGTGCAGATGGCGACATGACATCGACGCAGCTCCAGGGGGACTCATTCTAGAACACACACTCGCCTTCCTCTTGCCTCTCTCACATCCCTGAGATTCGTAGGTGAAACACATGAGTTGGCGGCTCTTGAATTCGGACCCACTAAAACCTATCGATGGTGCTCACTCTCGTCCACTCAGCATGTTTGTCCATCCGAATCGTCGGTAGCCCAGCAGCATTGATGTGCCACAGCCTTCTTTTCATCTCGACGCAATATCTTGTCCTGTCTGTCCAAGTCCGCTTAGACCAAGGTACCTCATTGTCCGAGCGTCCCCGTCCTCACTAGTCTAGAGCACAGACAATTGGAATGATCGCCAAGAAGAAAACATTCCATTTGCGGCGTCACAAGCGAAGGGAAAAATTTCCTGCAAAAAAGAGGACCTCTCCAGTTATGCAGATACGCGACAACGTGGGCAGCAAAGCGGTATGGAACCAAACAGCTCACCGCTGTTTCCAATCGATGCTCCTCTCACCGAGATCACTCCGACACTAGCAGGAGTTGCGGATGGTGTTGGTTTATGCGAAGCATTCTACAGGTCGAAGCAGGTTCCCATATGTTTCGGATCGTTTGGACGATCAAATTCGCCGTTCCTGCGGCAACGTCGGACGGTCGAACGGCTGTTAGACGAAGCGGCTTGAAGACAGCCGAAGGAATGGCGAGAAACGTCGGCATTCTCATCGGCAACGTCTAAATTCGAGTCCTCAGATTGTAATCTGGATAAGGCTTCAGATCGGTGCCCGATCAGCGCAAAGTGGAGCTCGCACTGGCGAATTTCTGGACCCGCTTTTTCGTCATAAGATTACAACACCTCTCTTCCAAGAGTATGTTCTACCCTTCCCATCATCCTATGCCATCTACTCGGTATATCAGACAGACCTGAACATCTTGCAACGCCGTCTTCACTGCTATCATAACCTCGTCTTTTACCTCACAACAACCTCTGCTCTCAACATGGTCGGCAAGATCCTCGACTTCCAATGCGCCGTCATCACCGGCGGTGCGGGCGGTCTCGGTTATGCAATGGCCGAATACTTCCTCTCCCAGAACAAAAAGGTCATCCTCGTCGGTCGTACAGAGTCCAAACTCATCGAAGCATCCAAGAAGCTCTCCAACGCACCCTACTACGTCCTTGACACGGGCAATGTCGACGACATCCCCGCGTTCACCCAAAAAGTCCTCTCCGAGCACCCGGAAGTCGACTGCCTGATCAACAACGCTGGCGTACAGCGTCCTCTCGAGGTCCAGACCCTCGCACTCGACAAAGTCGACAACGAGATCAACATTAACATTCGTGGTCCTATTCACCTCGCAACCGCCTTTCTCGACCACCTCAAGTCCAAGCCTCTTGGCGTGATCATGAACGTCAGCTCCGTCCTCGGCTTCGTTCCGTATAGCATCATCAACCCTGTTTACAACGGTACCAAGGCCTTCGTTCACTTCTGGTCTGAAACCCAGCGAGTACAGCTCAAAAACACAAACGTCCGAGTGGTCGAGATTGTCCCACCCAGCGTGGGGACTGATCTGCACCGCGAGCGAGAGAACCCGGACGACAACAAGAAACACCTCGGTGCCAACTCGTTGACCGTAGAAGAATTCATGGAAGACTTGGTGAAGGGGCTGAAAGCTGATCAGGACGTAGTCAGTGCCGGGCCGGGAATCGCTTTGGTCAAGAAGTGGGACGATACATTTAGAGAGCAGTTCAATGGCGCTGCTGACAAGTATCAGCCCAAGTAAGTTAAAGCAAACACAATCGTATGAATGTAGAAAGAAGCTTCTAGCATAGTGAAGAGCATGAACATTGTGTGACTGTGTTGACGATTGTGTGACAGGTCGAAGGAGGGATGCACGAGCATGATGACACACGGAATTTTGAGATGCGGGTTTTGCGCACTTTGGCGTGCGGATTTTGGCCAACATGTGGAGGAGAAGACTGCTAAAGTGCCTGATGAATGAAAGAGTCTGTGCACGCTGCGGCAACTCGAAGCTGCTTTTCTACGGTCTTCGTCTGCGGCTATATAAACAGCCGTCTTCAACCCTCAACCGCTCCCCTCAACCAAACCACCGTATGGAAATCGTCGCAACCATGTCCAAGAAAATCCTCATCGTCTTCACCTCCCACACCCAGCTCATCGGGTCCGACCACCCCACCGGCTACTACCTGCCCGAGATCGCTCACCCGTACTACATCCTCAAGGACGCCGGCTACACGCTCGTCGCCGCCTCCCCCAAGGGCGGCAAGGCGCCACTCGACCAATCTTCGGTCGAGGCTTTCAAAGAGGACCCTGACAGCGTCAAGTTCCTCAAAGACTCGGAAGCTCAGGAATGGGTGAACAACACCCAACCGCTCTCTTCCTTCTCTGCCGCCTCGGTGAGCGAGTACGATGCGATCTTCTACCCCGGCGGTCACGGACCGTGCTTCGATCTGCCCGTCGACCCCACCTCTCAGTCGCTCATCAAGGGGTTCTACGAAGCTGGCAAGCCCACAGCTGCAGTATGCCACGCACCGGCCGTGTTCACCGATGTCAAGCTTAGCGATGGAAGCTACCTCGTCAAGGATAAGAAGGTGACTTGTTTCACCAACGAAGAGGAAGAACAGGCGGGGTTGACGAAAGCCATCCCGTGGCTGGTCGAGTCGAGGTTGATCGAGAGGGGAGCAAAGTTCGAAAAGACCCAGCCGTGGGGCGAGAAGGTGATCGTGGATACGTCGGGCGGTAAGCTGCTGATCTCGGGTCAGAACCCGGCGAGTGCTGCGGGCGTCGGCAAGGAGATTCTGAATGCTCTCAAGGCCTAAGCTCGAGCTCCAGCTCTTTGGAAATCAAAAGTTCTTATTTGATGCTTTACTTGCGTGTGATCACCATTTCGTGTGTCATTCAAAGTGTGTTGAATGAGTTCACCCAAACTGCTTCTCACCTTTCTCATCTTCACAAAGTCTCACAATCTGGCTTTCACAGACTGCACATCCCGCACAGCCCGTATTCTACACCACCACGAAATAGTTTCATCATCACCCATCAACCCCTTCGCCCCTCTACAACGCACTCCTCCCCCTCGTCTCATAAGGAAGCATCAACATCCCCACCGAAGCCGCGATGAAAAAGCTCGCACTGACATAGATCGGCGTCGTCGGCGTACTGCCCGCATACGCTCCCACGATCGGAGCGATAACGCCAAACACTCTCTGCGTCGCCATCGCCAACCCGTCGCCCGTACCCCGGTTCGGAGCTGGGAAGACTTCGTAGCTGATCGCGTAGAGCACGGCGTACATCGCGTTCTGCGTCAAGCTCGTAGCGCAGTTCCAGCCCAGCACCGCCGCGGGTGTACGCGCGGTGGTGAAGAGGAACAGGAACAGACCGGTGAGAAGCGTAAAGAGTGCCATGGTTCCTCGTCGACCGGCGTAGGGAAGCTCGACCAGGGCAGCTGCGGCGAAAGAGCCGGGGATACCGCAGGCGGCGATGATGACCAGGTCGCGGTACTGTTCGGCTTGCGTGGTTTCGCCTTGGTTCGCGCCGGCGTTTTGGAGGTAGAGCGCGATGAACGCGTTGTAGAGCGGGTAGGCCAGGCCGATGAGCCCCCAAAGGCCGCAGATGAGGGTGGTGTTCCAGGCCATACGAGGTGTGGCGAAGAGCGCTTTGAGGTGGTGCGAGTCGAATTCCGAGAGCGAACGTCGGAGTTGAGACAGGTCCGATGCTGACAAGAATCGACCTTTGAGCGATGGGGAGATGGCGGCAACGGGTGTTGTGTTGTTCGCATCAGCAGTCGTGGTCGTCGTCGTCGTGTTAGCAGCCGCTGCCGCTCCAGCACTGGCCGATCGAACGTGCGCTTCCGCATCCTCACCCTCCTTCTTTTCCTCCACCGTCGTCGATGGAAGCCCAACCTTGGCTTCCGGATCATCTTCACGCGCCAACTTCTTCTCGTTTGCATCCAATGTACTCATCGACACCGTCATCCCCTCGCCCGCCGCCTTCAACTGCTCCAACGTCAACGTGGTACTTCTCCCATTCTGCCTCGCAATAAACTGAATCACCTCCAGCGCCTCCTCATCTCTCCCCTTTCCGATCAAAAACTTGGGCGACTCCGGTATCGGATACACCCAGAACCTCGCAACCCACATGGCAAACGTCACCGTGCCCAGTAAGAACCACGTATACCTCCAACCCATATTCTCACTCCTCGGACAGTCCTGCGCCGTCTGGCACCTATAGTTCGTGATAAAAGCCCACCCGATAAACGCCGCAAACAGCTGACCCAAGCACCAGAACACCGACAAGAACGTCAAGATCCACTGATGCGTAGAAGGCATGAACTCGATCAACATGGCCCCGTCCACCGGCAGATTCCCACCCAACCCCAGCCCTAGACACGCGAGCAAGGCTCCAAAAGCGACAAAGTTCGGCGCACCGCCCACAGCGATACCGAACACGGCCGAAATGAACAGCGTGATGTTCCAACTCGGTCGTCTGCCGATCACGTCCGACATGAAGCCCCAGAACGTCGCCCCGATGAGCAAGCCCGTGTAGAGCGCGAGGGTGGCAAACTGCACGTGGGTGGGACCAAACTCGAGCTTGATCTGCGGCAACGACATGGACAGCGCCTGGAACCAAATGTTATCGACGAACCAGCCGAAGCCAGCAAGGAAGGTGAGCCAGATCTGGAACCGCCCAAACCCAATCTCTTGCTTGATCGCCCGGTTGATGAGCGCCGCTTTGCGCTCGTACGCTCCGCCGACGCCCATCTCGTGCGCCATGCGGCTGAACTCGGTCAGCGTGGCATCGTCAGAGTCTTGCGATGGGCGTGCTGCGTCGACCTCTGGGCTTGCAGGTGCGCGATTGCGCGCGAAAATCGACAGCATCGTCGATATGAGCGCCATTTGGTGGTGGTTTGGGTGTCGGAAGAAAGGAAGAAAAAGTGTTTTTGCGAAAGGAGAAATACATTTCAAACCGCGCCCGCGAAAAACGCGGCGGCTAAGAGTCGACCCGCGGAAATTGACTTCGACAGCCGAAGTTCGTGAAAGCCAAATGAAACAGCGGGGGCAAAGCTCAAACAAGGGCTTCCTCTTTGCTCCATCAGACAATAGCAAAGGGGCTATCTTGCTCACTCGTAGCTCTGTGATGAACAGCTTACTCAATTGGTGCAATCCGCATGCTTGCTGCTCGTTCTGCACTCTCTAGCGAGAGCGGAGCCCCACAGTGGCACAAAATCAACACCACCTCGCGTGATATCGCGAGAGTCGACCCACTATAGTCGTCGCAGACCAACACCACCAGTCACATACGTGGGTAGAATCACACCACCCCAACAGCTCCTGCGACCATATACTCGTTCGGCGAAAGGTCCGATCAAGACCCAATTGCATTTCGTTAAACAGCGTCCCCCAGACATACCTACAGAGTCTAGGTCTGAGTATCAAACAACCGATCCCCAGTATCGCCCAATCCCGGCAGGATCAGACCCTTCTCGCTCAACTGCGGATCCACATGCCCCACCCAGATCTCCAAACCTGGCACACTCTCCACCACATGCTCGAGGCCCTTCTGCGACGCCAGCACGCACAAGAATTTGATCTTTTCCACCGGCACACCCCAGTCGAGGATCATCTGGATACATGCCTACTCATCCCAAAACGCAAACAGTGTCAGTTCTGTCTGCATCACACAGTTGGAAGCGGTGAGGGAGAAGACTTACCACAGCAGTGCCACCGGTAGCAATCAGCGGATCGAGCACCAACACCTGATCGACGGTCGGCGTTACGGGAAGCTTGTTGTAGTACTCGACGGGTTGCAGCGAGACCTTCTCCCTGAACAGACCGATATGCAACACCGAAGTGTTCTCGGGAAGCAGCTCGAGACACGCTTCCGTCATACCCAGACCAGCACGCAGGATAGGAACCAGACCGATACGCTCCGAAAGCTGTTCGCCCTGGAACGGTGCCAGTGGTCCTTGTCCTGCGACCTGCTTGACGGGCAGCGAGCGGGAGGCTTCGATGCAGAGGACGGTGGAGATGTTGCTGACGAGGGAGCGGAATTCTGTGCGAGTCCGAGAAGAGCAGCGAGAGAGAGATCGTTAGCATGGCCATGACTGGGCAATGGGAGGCGGATGAAGCGGTAAAGACGTACCCTTGGGCGAAGTGTCAGCAAGACGCAAGTTCGCCAAGTGATGCGAGATCAGCGGATGCGAGACGACGTGGATGTTGGAGTGTGACATGGTGATGGAAGCGGATCGATGCTAGACCAGAATGTGCTTGATGTTAAGGATGGAAACGAGCTCGAAATGCTATAAGCTGATGAGGACAGGATAAGCCCCAGCTTCGTTCGAGGATGGTGTTGGTTGCAGCGATGATGAGAGTGAGAAGGAGACGTTGATAGAAGGGAAGGAAGCAGCTCTTGAGCAAGATACGACTCCAGCAAGACCCGAGTGTTGATGTGGAGTCAATCGACGCCTGCGTTTCCGTTGTCGCTGTGCCTCTGTCCCGCCCTCGGATCCTCGGAACGCGTTCTCTCGTCTTTATCTTTCGACTCGCACATGGCCGGTTCTCACTTGGCCTTGCCCATTTCGCCAATCTCTTCTCTGCCCGAACGGCTTCTTCTTCACTTGGCTTCGATAAGCACGGCAGTTCTCCCCGTCTCGCATTCGCCTGTGACTGCCTGTTGACTTTCGATGGTGTCAACAGTGAGGGTTCCTGGAAGCATGACCACACCTGCAGCTGCACGATACCAAGGACCCTGAAAATCGACGCGCGGGCCAACCGTGTCAAGCGCTCCTTCCCGTCCTTCCGCTCCGCTCCCTCTCAAAAAATCGACCAATTGTTAGCGCTGAGCCTTAACACTTTCACCCCGGCAAACAAATCGGGGTCCGGCATCTCTCCCACCCGACCAAAAGCCAGGCAAACCCGGCAAACCGCTTGCTTGCCAAGCTTTGACGCCGTGCTAAGAGGCCACCGAGTTGAGCATTATCCCCGCATTCACATCCTCCTCCTTCTCCCCTTCCATCCCTACCCCACACCGCATACAACCCAAAATGGCCCAAACGAAAGAAGACCAACAAAAGCAGGCCTACGCAGCCACCTTGGAGCGTCTCGAGCGCATCCGGAACCATCTCGATAAGCGTCCTCGGTCCGGAAGGTTGGCGGGCAAGGTTGCGATCATTACCGGGTGTGGGAGTGTGAGTGGTATTGGGTAAGTTGCTCATCACTCTCGCTTTTCGCCAGCATACGTTGTGGTTAATGCTGACGACCTCTCTGCTTTGTGATGTTTAGACGAGCTACAGCGCTTCAATTCGCACACGAAGGCGTCAAGCATCTCTACGTCTGCGATATCGACGACGAAAACCTGCCTTCGCTCAAAGAGCTCGTCGCCAAGCGGTATCCGGATGTCAAGTGTACCGCTGTCGCCTCGGACGCGGCCGACGAAGCGTCGGTTACGTCGATCATCGATCAAGCCGTGGCCGACAATGGACACCTCGACATCTTTTTCGCCAACGCAGCGCGGGCCACCGGCGCCCCGATCTCCGCCACCGACGTGGACGACCTCGAAACGACGCACCACATCAACGTCACCTCGTGCTTCCTCGCCTGCAAGCACGCCTCGGAAGCGATGCTCAAGACCCACCCTCAGCACAAGCCGGAACCGAGCGGATCGATCATCATGACCGCCTCCGTAGCCGGTCTCCGCTCCGGCGCCGGCAGCGTCGACTACTCGGCCAGCAAAGCCGCCGTGATCAGCCTCGCCCAGACCACCGCCTGGCAGCTGCAGAGGACCAACCTCCGCGTCAACGCCGTCTGCCCCGGCCTGATCGAAACAGGCATGACGATGCCGACCTTCGAAATGGCTAGAGAGAGAGGAACCGCGGGCAAAATCGGCCAGCTCAACCCAACCGCACGCTACGGCGTGGCGGCGGAGATCGCAAACGCCGTGACGTTTTTGGCATCCGACGAGGCGACGTATGTCAACGGCGTGGCGCTGCCGGTGGACGGTGGGTTGCAGGCGAGCTTGCCCGTGGTTCCGGGCAAGTTCCATTGAACGCACTAGAAGCACAGGGATACGTGGAAATGGATCTGGTTGCAATGCGAAATACGGATTGTATGCGAATATGGGACATGTGTGCGTGTGTGTGACTAGGCATCCCGAGCGGCTTCGTATGCGTCCTTGTCCTCCAAAAACTGAATGTATGCGAGTGCAGCGCTGATCCAGAACTCCTTTTGCAGGCCGATCGCTTGCATGGCTTTGGCTTGGAGTGTGAGCCTGCCGCGCGTGTGAGAGTTCCACATCCATCGTCCGCTCTGGTCTTCGAAGCGGACCACTTCGACGCTGTCCAGCTGGGCGCCTCGACGGTCTGCGGTGGGCGGGTTGAGCCAGTACAGGCTGAAGCTCTTATCTGCATCCAGCGACAGCGATGGTCGGATCTCGGAGGGGAGCATCGAGTAGGCCCAGCGTGCCCAGCTCTGTGAAGCCTCGCTCGGCTGGTTCGGTCCTCGACCGTCGGTCAGCAAGAAGGTCGAGGTGTGCGATGCTGCAGGTGACGGGGTGGAAGGTAGAGTGGGAGAGTAAGGACGGTCTGCACCGGATGATTGTGGCGAGGCAGCGGCGGACGAGTTGGCTTGCGAAGTCGGGATCGTGAGGCGAGAAAGCGATTGCTGCTGTGATTGGTGAGCGGTGGAAGGTGGCTCGTCGTCAGTCTCGGGAATCATGGGACTGCGGGTTACAGCCGAACTTGGATGCCGCGAGTCGAAGCTGAGTTTGCCCGAGCCAGTCGCGCCACTTCTTCGCCTTGTGTGTCCGCTTGAAGCTGGCTTGCGGTCTTCTCGCCCTGTGACGGAGACTGCTACTCCTTGCATCACATCGCCATGTGCGCCATCCCCTTCAGTGCGTATCGCCAGGCCTTGATTGGTGTTGTCGACAAGCAGACTCGCGCTCCCTGATGCACTTTTGACATCATGCTGATCCGTGCTACTTGACGCTGATGTTATGCGAGGCTGAAGGTGGTCAAGCGCATGTGCCCTGACTTTAGTGTTGACCGAAAAGGTAAGCGGAGATGCAGTCGGGTCGTGTTCGTCCTTCTCTCCCGCACGAACCGAGATGGCAGTTCCCTGAGGCAATGCTGGAGAGCGCAGATACAGATACCATCCCCTCGTCGGCCTGTGAATTGTCCAGCATATCCTCCCCGAGTCGGCGTCTACGATCCTGTCGACGATTTCGTTCTGCTCTGTCAACACCCTTTCGCGAAAGTATACAGGTCGCAGAGGCTGCTTGCTCGATGATGCTTCTTGGCTGACTTGTAGCCTCAGGTCGCTGATTCCATGAGAGTCGGTGTGAACAATGTAGTTTATGAATGCATCGTCATTGCCAGTGTCGTTTCCGCGATGTGAGAAGCGCTTGGTCGAAGTGGAAGCGGATGCGGGAGGGTATCGATGCTGCTCTGTTGTTGGCTGGCCCGCAGCGAGATGGTCCGTTGTCATACTTCGATAACGTCCTGGATGCTTGTTCGAGATGAACTTGTGGGTGAGCAGATGAAAGTCAGAAAGGAGCATCCCAAGGCATGCTTGGCATAGTTATGCACAGTGGATGAGGGGTCGTGCAGCTTTCGTTTCGTTTCACAAGGCTTGGCCGGTGAAGTGTGAGTGTTGGTCTCCAGCGCGAGTCGACGCAGCTCGGCGACCTAAAAAAAAGTCTCCGCACGCTCGCTTTTTGGTCGCGTGGCTTCACACTTGGCGATTTTTGGCTTGCTTGGACAGTGTAAGAGCCTTTGCTTCCTACATCTTACACCTCGGCGATTTCCGGATGAGCTTTTCCCCCTGCTTCGCTTTCGACAAGGACTCTTGGCTCCCTCTTGTACCTTCACCTTCCACCTTTCGATCAACACCGACTTACCGGGTATCAGGAGTAGCGATGCTGTGGGCAGTCAACACGGCACCAGAGCCAGTCTACTCGGATATCGAGAGCTTACCGACGATCCTGGCGCAGCGAAAGATCACCAACATTCGCAAAAAGCAGCTCATCAAGGCTGCATCACGCAACTACGATGACCCACCACCGCCGCCCAAGCCAGACGAATGTTGTGGCAGTAGCTGCGATCCATGTGTAAAGACACTTTGGAAGGAAGAGCTCGAGTGTTGGCGGGAAAGGTGGGGAGCTGGTGCTCAAGAGGGATCCTCTTCTACAGCTGCAAAGAAGAAAGTAGAGGCGGAACCAATAGCTAAGACTACAACGGTTCCTGGTGGGTTTGACTGGTAGAGACCACGCATGACATCGATAGGCTGCAGGTGATGGACACCAAGGACAGTTCAACACGAGGACGACAGACGACAAAGTATCGATTGCATCTTGCTGCAAAGGTTTCGGGGCTCAAAGGCGTGAAACCGGAATTCCATCGACTTTGGCGTAGCGCATCTGCGACATTTTTGTCCGCCGGCCTAAGCGAGCCAAGCTTCCTCCACCCCTTTCCCCCCGCAGTCATTCTTCTCCCACGATCGAGCTCATGCCCTTTCATCATCCTCACCACCACCATCTCCACACTCTCTGCGCCACTCGTTGGTGATCCACTGACAGCATGCCGCGATACAGCGTACCAACTACGCTACCTATCGCGCTCGATAACGGCGAAATCTACCTGCAGTCCATCGTACAAGATCCACCTTCGCTCGCTTCCTCGTCAACTTCCTGCCGCGGTCTCGCCATTCTCGCCCATCCCCTTGGACGACTCGGAGGATCATGTGACGATCCTGTCATCACTCATCTCGCCTCCCTACTGTTGACCCATGCCCACCTGCGTGTCGTGCGATTCAACTCTCGCGGAGTCGGCAAATCCGGCGGATCGCCAAGCTGGACAGGCAAAAGCGAATGCAGCGACTTCCAGGAGATCGTATCCAAATGCATCGACAACTTCTGCCTCGACTTTCCGGACAGCACCGCGGTTCAACTCGTCATTGCTGGATATTCGGCTGGTGGTCTATATGCAAGCACGGTCAAGGTGCCTTCATCGATCTACGACTTGAAGCAATTCAGAGGCGCAAAGCAGCCAAGGTACATTCTCCTCAGCTTTCCCGCAGGCGTCACCTGGGCTCTCAGCTTCTTCACTTCAAAAACATATACCGATGCTCTCAAGAAGCTGCTCACGAGTCGCACCGTGCTGGGTGCCACTGCAACCGCCGCAGAAGACGAACGAGAGGCAAAGGCTGCATCAAGAGCAGCCGAGTCCACGCCTTCCAACGATGGGGCCTCCGAGCCTGTAGCAAGTCATGTACTTGCTTTGTATGGCGATCAAGATCAATTCACTGGCCTTGCATCTTACGACACTTGGACCAAGGAGTGCAGCTCATTGGCTCCTCCGCCATCTCAAAAAGCGCATCAAGGATCGACATTCCATCATGTGTTGATAGAGAATGCGGATCATTTCTATCGCTCAAGCCACGCTCTAGATGCACTCGACAAGGCAATTCTGGAATGGTTTGATGCTTTGAATGATTAGCCAAAGTCATATGTGTCGGAAAGTGGGTATCATGAAGCCAAAAATATTGATTCCGGGCGACATCGATCATCGTCTACTCCTCGTCTATCTATGGGTCAATCTATTTGGTTCCGCGCACGGTAATGTATCCGCGCTGATGATCAATGTCGTACCTCCATCCTTCCCTATCCAGCATCTTTGCAATCGCTGGTCGCAGCACCGCAATCTGGTGCGGCGAGTGTCTGCCCACTCCCGTGACAATCTTGAACGGTGGCGGATTCATGCCCGGACCCGGCCTAGCATACCACCGCGTCACCTGCTCCCTAACGATGGACAACGCCTCGTGCACCGTCACGCCATGCAGATCGATCGTGTTGCTCGCAGCCGTGTGCAGTGCCGTGGGCTGCGTCCCGGGTCGCACAACACCGACGGCAGCTCGACGACGATCTTCCACCAACGCTTGCGAAGCACGAAGCGACCAAGCTCGTGATTTGGCGTCAAGACGGCGCGCTTCGTCTGCATAGTGCCACGCGATTCCTCCGCGACCTCCGTCTCCGCCCTTGCCGCCAGCGCGCACTCCTCCACGTTGCGACTTCCATGCTGAAGCTGCCTTGCGTAATGCTTCGTCGCGACGCATACGGTACTCTTCCGCAACGAGGCGATATTCAGTCATTCGACGCACTGGGTCGTAGTGCGAGGTGTGCGACGCAAGACCACGTTCGACCGCCACTGGGTCGTCCAGAAGCTCATCATTTGCAGAAGTTCCAACGAACGCCGAGCTTGCAGGAAAGACGGAAGCGACGGCAGAGCCAGAACGCAGCGCTGCTGCTGCGCCAGAAACGGGACCTGGAGCCTTGCGACCAACGACACCAGAATAGACACTGCCAGTTCCGTTGCTCGACGCTGTTTTCGCCAAAGCAGCCTGCGAAGGGGTCGGAAAAGTACGTGCAAAGGTCCCTTCACCGGTTCCTGCAGGGACGGCGTAACCCCGTGCATTTGCTGCCTCGGCGCTTTTGGGCACTTCCGCGGCACCGAGCTCCTTCAACCTGCCCATGGGATCGAGCGCATCTGCCTCGCCAACCTCGCGCTGCACTAGAAGCTGCAATTGCAGCAAATCCAAAGCGGCATCCTGTCTTCCCTTTGTCGCGCGCAGTGCTTTGCTCGCGGCGGCAGGCGAGACTCCTCCGATGGCTGCAATGCCTTGGGCGATCTGCTCTGCAGTGCCAGCGGGTGCCCCTCCTGCTTCGTCCAGGCTGGTGAGGGAAGGATACTTGTCGGATTCTTGCTCGAGCAAGCGCGCAAAGCACACTGCGAGCTTGAAGGAGGATGCATTGTACGCGGATGTCACTTGGGTTGGCTGGATGTCAAGCAGCGTAGACAGCTGCGAGAGGACAGACGAGGTGAGCAGCCACTGGTTGTCGGATACGGGCTGATCGGCATCTGGATCTCTCGCGGCTTCTTCTTCTTCGGCTGCGAGCTTTGCTGCGAGCTCCTCGTCTGTTAATTGCGGTAAAGGCGATGCAGTGCGCGACTTGGGTGGTTGCTGCTGTTGAACTTTCTTGAGGAGGTGATTCGAAGAGGCACCACCATGACGTACGTCGGTGAGGTTGACAGTCAATCTGCTACCTTTTTGCTTTGTATCGATGACAGACGGCAACCCTTCAGCGGCGGATCGTTGTTCCTGCTGCAACCTCTTACGCGCAGCTCTCCTCTTCTTGCCTTTCAAATGAGGATCCTCCCACCCAGCCCCGTTTGTACTCGGAACCCCATTCGCAAGCGCCTCGTAATCCAATCCTCCTCCTTTCCTTGGCGTGCTCGCCTCCGACCCAACCTGAGCAGCAGTAGCACTCCTCGCATCCTCGGCTTCAATCAAATCAATCGTCATGATGGTATCCACCGTCGTCTGCACGTCTCCATGCGAGTCCTCGAGTGTCTCTCTCAAAAACTCGACCGTCCTTGACGGGAAAGCATGCTGAAGAAACACCACGGGATCGAAAGCATCCTTACCGGACCACTGTTTCCCGCCGTTCAAGTTCGATTCACCTCCAGCGATCTGCGTTGGGTCCACCTTGCGGGCTCCGGACAAGTCGCCTACCCTCTCTGCTTCTTCCCGTTCTGCGTCGATGAGCTTGTTCGAAGCTGCATTTGAGGTAGCTAAAAGTGCATGGCCAGGTTCGCCGGCGGGCTCGGTGTCGGAAGAGTCTTCGTCTGTGAGGTGTAGATTGTCCGGATCTTGCGACGATCTGTCGACCAGCGACCATTCGTGGAGGAGGCGTTCGACCGTCGCTGCGTCTGCAGCTGTCGTCGAGCTGCTCGAAGGAGGAGTTCCAGCTGTACTGCTTGTGTTCGAAGGCTCCCGCGCGACCGTTGTAGCAGTCGAAGCTTGGGATCCGTCGGTCAGCTTGCCACCAAAGGCTCTGCGTCGTGCTGAAGCACCCGTCGTACGCGGGGCTTCTTCGCTGCGAGCAACAGCTGCGATCGGCTGAGAAACGACATCGCTGCTATCCTGAGTGTCGGGCACAGCAGCAGCAGCCAGCGTCTCGCACACCTCCCTGGCACCCTGAAACGTCTGGTTCGGCTCGAACGCTATCGCCGCCACCAACGTCGTGTCCAGAGGCGGACAGAAGAGCTGGCTGAGTCGCGTCTGGATCTCGTCCGGCGACATTGTTTCCGAGCTTCGAGCTTCGCGATTCGGCAGGTAAAGCTTCCTAGCAGGTGGATGACGGTGTCGAGATGGTCGTAGTATCCATGATCCGAAGTTGAGAAGAAGGGGAAACAAGCAGAGGTGAATGCTGAACAAAGGGCAGTCTGCGAATTCTTGCTTTTGTAAGAAGAAACCTCTCTCGCATGACAGGTGCGTGTGGTGGTGTGTTTGTGTGCGCCTCTCTGATTTCATCTCGCAGGCGACACAGGAACCGCGCACCAACGGCGAATTTTGACGGCTTTTTCTCCACATACACGAGTTTTTGGACGGCAACGTGTGAGACCGCTGCCTGCTGTTTCCGCTCGAGCGGCGTAAAAAAAAACTCGCCCTTTCCGCGCTTTGCGGGGAACGTTTTTCACAGTTCCTGGACGCGAGTTTTGTTGGGTTGCGACGCCGCAGAGAGACGCCTCTTTTCTCTTTTCCTGTCGGCTAAAGTGAAACGCCAGAAAGCCGTGTCGCACGCACGCGCCAGCCAAACTTGTCAAAAGCTGAGCAAGCCTCTCCCCCTTCATCCTTTTCTCTTCCTTCTACCACCCACCGGACAGCCAAATCTCGACGAGCAAACATGGCGGTAGCCGATCCACTCGTAGCATGGGCGCAGCCGTACGCTGACAAGTACGGCATGCACCACCTCCCCACCCATCTGCCGACGCTCATTCGATCCGCACTGCTCTGGTTTGCGATTCAGACGCTTTCGTCCCAGGTCTCGCCACGACTGTTCCCCAAGACGTTCGCCAAGTTCAACCGCAAGACGTGCATCAGCTGGGACATCCACGTTGTGTCGTTCGTCCACGCTGCGATCATCACCCCGCTTGCTGGGTACGTTTGGTGGAAGGCGAGGCAGACGAACGCGCTCGGGTTCCAGACGCACCCGCTCGCCGTCGACCGGTTGTACGGGTACGACCACGAGGCGGCTTCGGTGTACGCGATCGCGCAGGGATACTTTGTCTGGGACTCGGTGGTCTCGATCCTCCACGAAGGGCCCGGATTCATCGCTCACGGATTGGTCGCTCTGATCGCGTTCACGCTCGTCTACCATCCGATCTTCATGTACGACGGCATGGGGTTCTTGCTCTGGGAACTCTCGACTCCGTTCCTCAACATCCACTGGTTCCTCGACAAGCTCGGCAAGACGGGAAGCAAATGGCAGCTCATCAACGCGGTCTTCCTGCTCTCGGCGTACGTCGGTGCACGATTGACGTTTGGCGTCTACAACAGCATCAGCTTTTTCAAGTTTGTCGTGGCCCCGGCGAAGCCGCACCACCCGCCGATTCCGGTGCATCTGAAGGCGTTTTACATGGTGGGCAATGTGATTCTGAACAGCCTCAACTTCTTCTGGTTCAGGGCGATGATCAGGGCGATTCAGAAGAGGTTTACGGTGAAGCCGGAGAAGGTGGATGCGAAGAAGGTGATGAGGGGGGAGGTGGAGGTGGGGGTCAAGGGGAAGGATGATGAGGAGTTTTGGAGGGAGGCGGGGGCTAAGAAGGGTGGGAAGGCGCAGTAGAGGGTGTAGAGGTGTGAAGGGAAGAGGTCATGTGGTGAAGAAGGAGATCAGTTGTGATTCAAGAATCGATTGTACACAAAGAAGATGATTGTAAGAACGTTTCACACAGGAAGCACACAGCTCTCGCTTGCATAGTTTGCGACTTGATTCGATCTGCGATTGCTGCTCAAGCAGCCAACAACGACGACTTCATCTTGTCAAACAACTGATCCACCTGCGCCGACCACTTCTTCGTCTCGGCTTCTACCTTTTTCGACTCCTTCTCCCCCTCGTTCTTCCCTACGACCTTCCTGTCGATATCCGACTTGATCTGCTTCTGCGCCCGGTGTCTAGCGTCTCTGATGCTCACCCTGGCGTTCTCGCAGATCCTCGTGAGATCCTTGACCATTGCCTGCCTCGACTCTGTCGTGGGTTGCGGCACTGCTACGCGCAGCACGTTGTCTTCGCCGGTCTGGGTCTGGGGCGTGAGGTTGAGCTGGGAGCTGTAGATGGCGCGTTCGATGTGTTTGATCATGTCGGGATCGAAGGCGGTTACGATGAGGGCGGAGTCGCGGACGCCGACGGTGGCGAACTCGCGGAGCGGGTGGAGGGTCTTGGAGGAGCCGGAGGGGAGCTCGACCTTGATCGCGTCGAGCAGGGCGGGGTCGGCGCGGCCGATGGAGCCGATGAGGGTGGAGGTGGTGGAGCGGCACCGTTCGAAGGCGCGAGACATGTGGGAGGAGATGGCGTCCAAGTCAAAGGCTTCGTCGGGGAGGTCTTGGTTGCGCGTGCTTGTCTTGTATTCGGACGGGTCGGGTTGTTCCGCGTCGCCCCGTTTGGAGCGGGCTCCGCGCGAGGTGGATTGGGCACCTCGGTTGTGCTTGGAGCCTTTGCCTTTGGTTTTCAGCACGGGGACGTCGTCGGCTTCGGCTGCGTGCGGGTCGATGTATTGCGCCGATGACCGTTTGGACTTGTAGCGCAGCTGCAGGGAGGGTGGAGGAGAAGCCGAGCGAGGTGGTCGGGCTGCTGCGAGGACGGCGCTCGAGATCAATCTGACTGCAGACGGCGACGATGTCGGAGCGGCCGTTCTGGCTGCAGAAGAGCGAGCTGCTAGGAGCATGCTAGCTGTTCGAGTTGCTGGAGCTGCCATCATGTTTGCCTTTGCTTCGATGGGTTGGTGGTCAAGATGAAAGGGTACGTTGTAGACAAAAGTCAAGAAGAAAGTGAAAATCTGTCGTCAGACCATCTGCCAAATCGACGTAACATCTTCGGATTTTTGGCGCGAGGTGGAGGCTTGACCGCCGGAAATGAACAACCGTATGAAATCAGACACGAGACGAGGAATGACGATGGCATACAGCCGACTTTGTCTCTGACTGAGCAACAGCAAGACCCTGGATTCTTGTCCTGATTCACATCGACCTTCACCTTCTTCTCCTCACACCCTTGTCCTATACCCCTTCCACCCTCGAGCATAGCCTGCCGCCCGGCGTCGTCACGATGGAGTACCTCAAAATCGCACACCAGGTCATCACCGAACCCCTCCTGTGCCACCTCAACCTCCTCACCCCCGGAGGAGGCGATCCGACGTACGGCCGCTCCACCATCCCCTACTCCGCCGCCGAACACCGCCTCATCTACTCGAACCCCGAGGTCTCCGCCATCCGACGTCGCGTTCTCCTCCCCGCCCACTCGCTCCTCGAATCCGGCTCGTGGGACAAGGAAAAATGGTCCTGGGTCACCTACTACATCTGGACCTGCCCGGCAGCGCTCGAGGCCGAGCAGCTCCACAGCGACATTGTCATGGCGCACGGAATCAACGACTACGCTGGCAAGCTCGCACCCCACGCTTTGCACTTTATGAAGCGCGGTTTCAGGATCATCGCGATCGACCTGCCTTCCTTTGGTAGGAGTACGGGCTTGCACGGGTATCTGCCGAGCATGAAGATCAACGCGCGCGCGATGCACGCCGTAGTGATGGATGTGAGGACGTGGGATGAGGAGAGCGGTTTGCTGGGTAAGGCGGGGAGGGAAAGGAAGCTCTTTGCGGAAGGACACTCGATGGGCGCTTTCACCGTGTTGTACTACGCTGCCTTGTATCCGCCGCTGACGCCGGGTGAAGACGGTGGGCCGGACTTGAGTTTGAAACAGGTGCCTAGCGAGCAAGCCAAGACGACGACGGATGAAGAGCTGGTCGAGGAGGCTCTGAATGCGCACGAAAGGACGCCGTTGGCGCATCACAGACCGGAACGCAGCAATGGAGCTGCGTCGAGCTCGGCGGTGCTGCAGGGCAAACCAGCTCCTTACCGACCTAGCTTGTCGGGTGTAGCCGTAGCAGCGCCGATGATCACCATCTCGGCTCAATCGCGTCCCAACATTGCGGTAGAAACCATCGCCCACGTCCTCCGCTTCTTCGCAGGCCGTCTACCGCTCGCCTCAGCCATCAAGGGCAACGTCTCCGATGACCCACGCGTAGAAGAAGAGTTCAACAACGACCCGCTCACATACAAAGGCAAAGTGCGAATCTCGACCGGCCTCGCGATCCTGGATGGCATCGACGACCTCGCTGCGAAAGCACACCTCATCACCTGCCCTCTGATGATCCACCACGGAGCCAACGATAGGGTCACCGATCCGAACGGAAGCAAGCAGTTCTTTGAGAAGGTGGGGACGCCGAAGGAGCACAAGTCGATCAAGATCTGGCAAGGGTACGAGCACGTGATGATGAAGAATGTGCAGGGCATGTCCGAGGAGGATATGGAGAAGACGCAGACGGTGCTGAGGGAGATCGGGGACTGGCTGGTTGATCAGGCGCGGAAGTAGACTAGATTTTGTGCATGTATGTATACCTTGATAGATTTCTTCGCACAACTAGCGCAGGCCGAAACCTTGGTAGTGCTCGATCGCGATGCCGACCTTGCTCTGCAGGAGCTGCTGTGTTGGATACGTGGGTAAGAAAAGGGTACTCGTACACGTCGACGACCAGGGCAAAGGCCATGATCTAGCATCGTCGGCATCGGCCGAGGTGGCGACGAGATGGACCCTCAACCCTATACCTCTCGCTCCTGTTGCCGGTAGATCTTCGGCGCCTGTGATGAACGCCAATAGCCTTCTCTGTCGCACTGCATCCAGACCTGACCAGGTGGTCCAGAACCAATCCACCACGTCTCCCATCTCTACATTGTTCGGGCTGACGATCTCCGTTGAGCCTCGAATATCGTCCACGTCCAACGGCGTCGAGCATGCGCCCGAACTCGACGGGACCGCCAGCACCGCCTGCCCCACCTCTTCCGCGCTGAACAGCGACATCGCCAGCCCTCCTCTACCGATCACCTCTGTCGCCGTCTCGCTCCCGCCTGCCGAGAGACACGGCATCACCGCCTGCCACGCATCCCTGAACGCAACCACCTGCTTCTTCACCGACCCTACCAGCACCCGCCATATCAGTTTCGAGACAAACTCGCGCCTCTCTCCCAGCTTGACGCTCCTGTGTCGGCCACCGGGGACCAGATCTATCGTCTGAATCTCCCCCGACGAGGTGCGAATCGTGGTGCTCCACGTGAGCGAGAAAGTACCCTCGAACTCTTCGTCGGCGCAAGCCGACCAGTCCAACACCGACTGGAGCGACTTCGCCAGGGCAGGATCGACAGGCTCCAAGTCGACCGGCGTCAGCTCCAGCAGCTCCAGGTCGGGCGCGGTGGCGATCTTGAACGTCACGGCAGGCAGCGTAAAGGGTAGCGCGAGCTTGGTCGTGTGCAGCGCAGCCAACGCGAGCAGTAGCCCGAGGAACGCTGCTGTGTCTTCATCCGCGCTTTCGCCAGCGATGAACCACCCATGCGATCCCACGACATCGTGGTGCCCATCCCACGTAGACGCAACGGTGGCAAACCACTCCCTCGTCGGTCCGCCTCCATCCGCTGCTTGTTCGCCGGCGAACTCGACCCGCAGCCCTCTCGGCGGTGTAGACGCCTCCAGGAGCTGCAGGAGCAACCCTTTGCTCTGCTGCCACACTTGCGATCGATCGATCTTCAGGCCGAGACTCGTCGGCTGCACCACCAGCTCGGCATCCTGCTCCGTCGCAAGGGTGAACCGTCGCACACCACCCGCCTCCTCCCTCGGGCTGCGCCTACCCAACCTGATCTCGTTCTCCAACTGCAAAACCCTCACCTTCGCCCCCAACGACAACAAGAACGGCCATCGACACATGTTGAACCTCGCCATTCCCGCAGCCGCACCAGTACGCACAAGCGATGCAGCATGGTGCACGAAGTGCTCGAGAAACGGTCCCAGGTCGAGCACTGTACAGTAGAACGCGTGCGCGGGTAGCCGTGTCGCAGAAGGACGCGTGGAGTTGAGGTGGAAGCAGAGCGAGAGGAATGACGAGGCCGAGACGAGCGTGGTGTCTTGGTGTTCGGTGAGGATGGAAGGGTTGGAAGACATCTGTTGGCCGCAGAGGCCGATGAGTTCGCCGATGAGGGGGGTGAGCGGGTCGGAGGGGTGGTTGGTGGAGGCTAGGACGGAGGAGAGGAGTTCGACGGGGGAGGAGGTGGAGGAAGAGATTGTGGTGAGGATGTGTAGGAAGGTGCGTTGGAGGTCGGGTTTGAGGTCGACGTTGGTTGTGGCGGTGGGACGAAGGGATGAGAGGAAGAGAAGTTGGGATAGGATTGGAACGAGGTGTTGATGAGTCGATTGTACGATCGCACCGAGGAGGGTGTCGAAACCTTGCAGCACAGCCGTCCGCACTTGGACGAGCAACGGTGGGGGTAGAGCAGAGAAGTCGACCTGTTGTTGTGAGAGTCCAACCGGTAAAAGATCGTCCGAGACGACTAAGTTCGATGTTGGCGAGGTCCAGGTGTGAGGATCTGCAATCCTCACTCGTATCGCCGAGAGCAGCGTCCGCAACGCCTCACCTTCATCGGCGCTTGTCGAGGTCTCTCCTCCAGCAGCCATCCTATTCTGAATAGCTACGACGTTCCGACATCGTCTGCACTCGTCCACCAGCTTCTGCACGTACAAACCCTTCAATCTCTGCTTCTCCTCCTCTGTCATCTCCGCATCTCCCACCGTAGCAGCACCAATCTTCCGCCCTTTCTCCCCATTCACCTCCACCCGCTGCTCGAACACCGGCCCCGCCGAATGACCCGCATCAATCTTCGCCCTCACCTTATTCCTCACATGCTTCTGGTTATGCCGCCGATAAATCCTCGGGCCCATATGTGCCGCACCCAGCTCCTCATCTACATTCGCCAGCACCCTCAGCGGCTCTCCGCCGAAGCTCGTGCTCGCGAACATTGCCAGCCCCGGACTCAGCCCACCTTGCTGCCACGGTGAAGCGGACCTTCTCGTCGATGCCGAAGCTGTCAAATCGCGGAAAACGATGGATGACATGGTTGCGCCTCGGGACGATACTCCTCCTTCCTCTTCGTCGTCCCCCTGATCGTGCATGGTGATGTCGTCATCGTCGTAGTCGATCAGTGAGTGGATACGGGAGGTGGAAGGATCGCTGCGGGTGATGTGGGAGCGTTTGCGCGTGCCGTGGCTTGCGGCTCGTTGGGCGAGCTCCTGCCTGCGAGTTGGGTAGGGGTTGAACGATGAGCTTGAGATGAGGGAGGAGTCGACGCTGGAGAAGGGAGACTTGGTGCGTGAGTTCGGACGACGTGCTTGTGGCGATGAGAGGGGTGGGAAGGCCGATGATGACGATGACGGTGTTGGCTCTCGAGAAGAAGAGCCGGGAGAGGACGAGGTGGAGGGTGTGGCGGCCCAGCTCTTCTTTGGTCCCCATGCTGGACGGTTGGAGCCATTGTTGCTGGCCATATCGTCAATACAGACCCTTCTTGGCTCTGCAAAGCAGATCAAGGCTCGAGAGTGCGGTGGTATGCGTTGCGTTGGGAAGGAAGATCGACTGCCATCGTCGAAGAAGATTGTGGCGAAGGCGTCAGTTCTCGGAGAAAAGCAAAAAATGCAAAGCCGAGAACCATTTTTGGTTGCATTTTTGTTTCCATCTTTTTGCTCCTCTTTTCTCTCTTCGATTTCTTGAAGCTGTCAACCAAACGTTGCGTCGATACAAGTCACACCTCAACCCCCCAACTCATCAGGGAACATTACACCATCACAGAACACTTTCGAAATCGAACATCATCAACTTGAAACAATTACACACAGCAATCTCTACAACTACAGCGACAAAACAAGCACACCCTCCTTAAGCCTGCCCAACCTGAGACTCGATGTCCTTCGCATACTTCTCATTCCCCACACTTCCGTTACGGCTCACCGGCAGCGTAGCGTTTTGAAAGCTCGCACCCGAGCTCGTCTCGGCCGCCTTGGTATCCATGATCGTATCAGCCCTCGCACCCGAGCTCGGATCCCACTCGTCACCACCATGCAGATACACCAGCGGCAGTGCCAACAGCGCAGCGCCAATAATGTTACCGAGGAAGCTAGCGATGATGCTCTTCCAAATGTACTCTCCCACGCTGAAGTTGGTGAGCTTCGTCATCAGTGCAGCGTTGATCAAGAACATATTGGCGACAACGTGCTCGAATCCAGCTGCTACGAATACGAAGATCGGGAACCAACTGGCGACGACCTTGGAAACCACATCTTTCGCGAGCGATGCTTGGAAAACAGCAATGCATACGAGCACGTTACATCCGATAGCGCGCAACCAGAGCTCTCGGAAGTTGATCGCTGAGACCTTGGCGTCAGCGCCGTTAGCCGCGCCTTTGTCCATAGCGGCGGTGTAGATGTCGGAGAAGTGGACGAGGAAAGCAGCGTACAGAAGAGCGCCAACGAGGTTACCGATAAAAGTGATAGTCCAGCCGTAGAGGAAAGCCCAGTAGGGTACACGACGCTTGACGGTGGACATGATGAAGACCGCCATCTCGCCGGTGACGAGGTCGGCTTGGAGGAGGACGATCATGACGAGACCGACGGGGAAGACGGCACCTTGGAGGATTTTGAGGAGACCGGGAGCGTTGGTGGCGAACCAAGGGTTGGCGGACATGATCTGGACGAGCATGCCACCGGTCGAGAGCACTGTTGAAGAAGCATCGCAGAGAATCGAGTCAGTTCAAGGATCCAAGGACAAGAAAGGAGACTAGTGGCGAGAGACTTACAGAAACCAGCCATCATACCCTTGACAAATCGCTTGCCGACAGGCATGTGGTGCTTGCGTGGACCCGCTTCGATCCACGCCCACGTTGCCTGTTCCAGTGTGATCATTTGCGACATGTTGGCGAACGACTTTTGCTGCGATTTGTCCAGGGTCCGCTCTAGAGGTACAAGTGTTTAGGAAGACGACAAGACGAAGACAAGATTCGCTTCCATCTCGTCTTTTTATACATTCACGTCGAGCAGTCACCGCATGAAATGACAGTCCATCGCTGCATTGCATGGCACTCACCCCACGCATCTCTGACAAACAAGTGAACTAGCCACACGAACAATCCTTATCTCTGGTCACTCCTGCAAACAGATCTCAAAGGGAAACGTGCGCGGGGGTTGGGACAGTTCCAAGCCACAGGCTTAGCGGACATGCGAGGACATATTTCCTGCATTGCACCTTTTCCACTGATAAGAGAACAATAGACCCTGCCAAGCGGCTTACTGCTTCGTCATCGTCTACCTTGGCGTTAGCGTGATTCTCAACTGCACGACTAGATCGCTTTTTTCCATTTTCGCTTGGTATTCTTATCTTCGGGGAATTGCTTCCGTACTAGACCCACTGTCGTGATGGAGCTACAAATCCAAAGCCCGAAGAAAAGAAAGCGGTGGTTGAAAACATAGCGGCGAAGAACGCTGATAAGCAACCAACATGCCAAGACCAAGAGCAGGTCGCGTCGAGGAAGGCGCTAAGCGAGGTGTGGGATGCTCGGTTGACTGATAAGAAGTTGCGCGGTGAAATTACCCCCGCCCAACTTGACACGCGCTAAAGAGTGGCTCGCTCGCCTTGCCCCGCTTCTCCTTGCTGCATCAAATCGTGGGAAGAGCTCGCAGACAAGCGCAGAAAGAGATAAGCTGAGTTTCGGTGAATCGTTTACACTGGTACCGATGGTGGACTGGCATGTTCGACGACTTCTCGTTTGAATCTCAGATCGCTTTAGCGGCGTTCGCTTCGGTGATGCGGGAAAGTTAGTGAGGCATGTCACCCGCTTTGACCAGGTCCCCACCGGCGGGAAGAAGCGGGTCCCTGAGATTGCCCCTTCAGGAGCCGACGGATCGTACCTCACAAACGCCACGTACAGAAGAAAGACTCTTATCACAAACCATCGGATCCATTTTCGGTTAGACTGAGGAGAAAAAACACTATGCTTGCTTTGAGAGAGAGACAAATGTACATGTGAAATGCGTTGATATGCGAGACACTGAATGGTATGTTGAGAAACGAGACTAGCGAGAAAAAGCTTAGGCAGAGACAGAAGTGAAGAGCTTCAAACCTTCATCGGTGAGCTCGGCTCGGAGATCTTCGATGTTGGCACCGTGAGGCAAGTGGAAGGACTTTTCGACCTTCTCCTGCGCTGCCGGGGGAGCACGGCGGAAGCTGACTTCGACAAAGTCGTCGTTGTTGGATTCGGCGTCGGGAGTGACGATCTCGTCGCCGTTCTCGTCGACGTCGGAGACGCGGGCTCGTTTGGGGGAGCGCGATCGACCGCGTCGAGAGGAGCTGTCGCTGGGTGTGGGGCTGGCTGCACGAGCGGGAGAGGCTGCGGCGGCGGCGGCGGAAGAGGAGGTCGAAGGCTGATCGTTCCAGAGACCAGAGACGGTGACCTTGCGCTGGGCTTCGTCGACTGAGACGTTGATCTGGTCGGCGCGGATGCTAGCCTTGTCGAAGTTCGAGTCGGCGGGGAAGGCATGGGTGAAAACGACTTGTTCTGTCTTTGTGGGGGCGACCGGTGCTGGAGCGGAGACGGGGGCAGGCGAAGGCGAAGCTGCGACAGTGGGAGAAGTGGGAACGGGTCCGACTTCTTCAGGGTCCTCGTCGGTGGTCATGAGAGCAGCAGCGGCAGCGGCGGCTGTGTCTTCGGCGTTGTCGGCGTTGTCCACGTCCATGTCGTCGGTGTTCTCCTGAGCCTTGCCTTTACCCTTGGCATCGATAGCAGGAGCCTGGGTAGGAGCAGCGACCTGCTGCTCACGGGTATCGTTCTTGTGCGTGAGCTCGGCATCGTCGATCTCTTCATCGTCATCTTCCTCCTGGTGGCAAGCGCGGTAGAACTCGTTAAGACCACCAAAGATCAGATCCTCCAGAGCAAGGAAGAGCTGCTTCGACTGGTCCTCTGCAGCTCGAGCAGCGGCAATACGTTGGCGTTCCTTCTCGATGGCGTAAGCTTTGCGGCGCTGGTACTCTTCGTACTGCTGTCGGCGCTGAGCTTCCTGTCGCTGGCGGTGAAGCTGTTCGAGTTGGTACCTGCGCTGAGCCTCTCGCTGCTGCATCTCGAGGATGTGCTGGAGGTAAGCCTGTGCCTGGCGCTGTTCGGCTTCGCGACGTGCGGCGGCTGCTTTGGCTCGACGAGCGGCTTCGGCGCGGGCAGCGCGTTCAGCCTGAGCACGGGCACGAGCAGCGCGCTCGTGTTGTATTGCATCGACAAAGGCATCGGCGAAGAGAGGGTGGCTGTCAAAACCGCATCCGTTGAAAGCGTTGCTGGAAGGACCGGCGCCGAACGAGGTGGTGCGGACAGAGGGACCCTGGCGGGGGTAAGCGGCGAAGACGTCGGCTGGGAAGAAGAACTCCATTGTTGATATTGACGAAGTGGTTTGCTTGAAGGCGGGAGTAGAACCGTGGAGAAGCAAGATGTGAGTTGGCTGTGAGGCGAAGTGTTCCTGAGTCAGAGGAAAGTAGTCGAGTGTTGATCTGATGAGGAGAGGTATGAGTGAAAGTCAGACAAGAGGCTGCACTTTATAGGTATGAGTTCCAGCCAGTGGGTTCCGCGCATACACACTCAAACAGCAGCATGACGACGCCCTTCACACGAAGGGCAGCTCAGCATTCGCTGCGGGAAGGGACTGTTTGACAGGTGGAAAGCTAAACTCCGGCTGAGTTGCCATGCATTGGACCCTGAAATTCGGCAATCATTTGGAGCGCCAAGGATGCGCAAAGATGGCGGTCGACGGTCAAAGACGCTCAAGGATGGACAAAGAAAGCGTTGGAACTGCGCTTTGCGGCGTGGCGTTGGACCCTGTCGAGCTTTCCAGAGCCCCATGGAAGCAGCCAGAAGCAAACGCGGGGCAAACAAGGAAAATTTCGCGGCGGCACAGCGAAGTTTCTCGCAATTTCCATGTGTCAAGCCGCGTGAGCAGGGGAGATTGCTGGATGTACCTGGATCGGGTGACCCGATCTGACCGATCTGAGGACAGCAGACCAGACACCAAGCATAGCGTGCCGCCGCTGCATCCGAGGCAGGCAAAACACACATTTGCTCTCCGAGATTTGCGACGTGCAGCCAATCCTCATTGTCGCCTCGGTGACCACGACAAAGCACCAACACATAGCGATACAACCTTCAGATGATCTCAGTTTGAGCTTTATCATGCCCGGCGACGATAACACTCTCATTATTGCAGCATGGACTGGTATGATTGCGTTGTTTTCTTTGACGAGAATGATCAAGCTCGTCAAAACAAGTCGAACTCGGCGTTTTGTAACGCACACGCTTGCTTCTTGAGCGGAACAATGGGGATGGTGTCCTTGCTGTGTTCTCTTTGATGGTCTGGCGACCTGCACATGCACATGCAATCACCAACGAGTGTCTCCTCGGAGCTCCTGAGGCAACCGGCACTCTTGCATGACGCATAAAAGGTGGGCTTTTCACCCACACCAACTTGCTTTTTAAGATTAGGCTCCAGGAACCTACGGCAAGTGGTGGCGCGGGTGCCTGGCAGTGGCTTGGGTCATATCAGACGTCAAGGAAGGGCTGTTGACGTTCGGCCACCTTGAACATCAAATTCACTCTCGCTCTCTCTCCCAAGAGGAGGTCTCACTGCCGCGTGTCCGTTCATGCTCATTTGCTTTGTTTGGATCCAAAAAGGAAGAGATCGACAGGGTTCGCCGAATCCCACTTTGCTGAAAAACGGCACCACACCTGCTTCGGTAAAAAAAATCTTAGCCTCGCCGATCTGCGTAATTCCGTCTGGCTGCAGAAATTGACAAACGCAGTCTGCCCCTCTCTTTCTCCTCTCTCTCTCCTTCTGTCTGTGTTTGCCGTGGGCCGCGGTGCATATTTTGTGCCGCTCCGAAGCGCAACGGCCGTCTCGCTTAAGTTCATGCGTGCCTTTTGCTCCACTCGAGAGAGAAGGACCGTCTCGCGATCCTTGAAGCATGCAAAAGTTTCCAAATCTAGCCCCTGCTTGTGCTTGAGCAGCATACAGGTACACTTGACTTGTTGCCGGTATGAGCACATCCCAAACAAACGGTCCCTTCGAAGCTCCGACTTGTCCTCGATCTTGACCATCGTCTTGTCTCCTCGCTCACCTAATACCACCCTTCCGCACCCATCATCTCCTTCTCCTACGACCATCATCGACCTCTTTCCTTTCTTGCTTTTCGATACCATCGCTCGTTTCGCATTCACCAACCTCCGCATACTCTCACTCAAAATGGCTCCTCTCGCAAAAGTCCTGGCCGCTGCTGCCATCCTCGCCGCTTCAGCAATGGCCGCTGCTACTCCCAAACTTGCAGTCCGACAATATCAAGACCCCAACACGCCGCTCGTCCTCAACGAGCCCGCCTGCGACTTCTACCAGTGCAACATTTACTGGGTGCCTGGCACGCAGGTCGCCGTCAACTGGCTCAACCCACCCCAGGGCGATGTGCAGATCGACCTTATGACCAACAACAACTCGGACGTCGCCTACAACATCGCCACTGCTCCTTCCATCTCCACCACCTGCGATGCTGGCGCCGGGTTCGGCCAGCCTGGTCCCAACGGTGCTCAGTGTGGTGGCTTTGTCTTCAGCGTACCTAGCTCGTGGAACGCTGGAAACTACTCCGGGTTGCGTGCTACCTCGGTGCAGAACCAGGAGTTGCAATCGTACACGGACAAGGTTGTGATCACCAAGAACAGCACTACATCGAACGATGCACAGCTGTCGATCGTCAGCGGCTCGACTGTTGCGGGAACGGGTAGCTCGACGGCTGCTGCTTCGACGTCGACGGGCGCTGCGGGTGCTGGGGCGACGACTACTTCGAGCAGTGCTGCTCCTACAGGCACTGGTGCTTCCGCTTCGCGATCCAGCGGCACTGCTAGCAAAACTAGCTCGGGCAGCAGCGCTTCTTCCACCGGCTCGCCTAGCAGCAACGGCGCTCTTTCGGGTGTCAGTGCCAGCACTGTGGGCTTCACCCTTGCGTTTGCATTCTTGGTGGGTCTCTGCAGCTTGCTTTGATTTGGTCTTCACTCTGAACACGGCTCGCATCAAAAACTCGGACACTTCATTCTCTACCCACTTCTCGGATCGGGTTCGCATCTCGGTGGCATCACATATTCCTTTGCATACATTGTAGATACAGTCATACACTCGCTGCTAGTTACCAGTCACCGTTTCATTATTCGCTCGGCTCATTGACGCTCCTTTCTTGAATACAGCAAGTAGAGTGCTTTCAGGCCAGAGCTTCGTTTTTTCGTTTGTAGATACATAGATTTGGTCTTTTATACATACACTCTTTGCTCTTGTCGAGAGTCGTCGCGTGGGTTCTCAAGAGCGAGTGAGGTCATTGTTGTGTGGGGGAGGGTTGGTTTCGTAGCGAGGCAGACGCTTGGAAGACCCGATGCCTCAGCATTTGCGTGTGAGTGGATCGCCGATCCGCGCTGAGTGAGCAAGGAAATTGGCCGCACAGAAAGCCGTGTCAGAGACCGAAAAATTGGCGCGCACGGATGGCTGCAAGCTTTGCTCATTTCCTCTCGACCTTCACTTCCCTCCTCCACCGGTAACGACTGCAACACCACCGTATCTCTCGCTGCCTCGTCCAGCCTCTACCGCCAACAATGACGAAAGACCACCCTCAGCAAGATGCGGGACCAGACCCGATCCTGCTCTCCCTCTTCGCCAACCGCTTCATGTCCGTCGCCGAATCCATGGGCAAGTCGCTCCAACAAACTTCGATCTCGACCAACATCAAGGAGCGTCTTGACTTCTCCTGTGCCCTCTTCAGCCCGGACGGTTCGCTTGTAGCCAACGCCCCTCATCTACCCGTACATCTGGGATCCATGTCGTTCGCCGTCAAGTTTCAAGTCGACCACCTCGCTTCCATCGGAGAGACGATGAAACGCGGAGACGTCATCATGGCCAATATGCCCGTCGCCGGTGGATCGCATCTACCCGATATAACGTGTATCACGCCGTGCCATGCCGAAGACTCGGACGAGATCATCTTCTTCTGCGCTAGCAGAGGACATCACGCGGATATCGGAGGTATCACGGCTGGCTCGATGCCGCCGACGTCGAAGACGCTGTTCGAGGAAGGGGCGAGGATCAAGTCGTTCAAGATTGTGAGTGAAGGCAAGTTCGACCGGAAAGGGCTGGAGAAGTATATGCTGGAGGAGCCGGCTCAGTACCCTGGCTGTTCGGGTACGCGATGCTTTCGAGACGTCGAGAGCGATCTGCAGGCGCAAATCGCGGCGAATCAGAAGGGGATCAACCTGATCCATATGCTGGTGGCCGAGTGGGGGCTGGAGATGGTTCAGCAGTATATGGAGTATATCCGAAACAATGCGGAGCAGGCGGTAAGGTCTTTGCTCCGCGATGTGGCGAAACGGCAGGGTACGAAGCTGCATGCGGTCGAGTATATGGATGATGGTACGCCGATCGAGCTGAGTGTGGAGATCGATACGGAGAAAGGATCGGCAACGTTTGACTTTGAAGGGACGGGACCGGAGGTGGCAGCGAACTTCAACTGTCCTCGATCGGTGGTGTCGAGTGCGATCATCTACTGCCTTAGGTCGATGGTTTCGGCAGAGATCCCGCTGAACCAGGGCTGTCTGACGCCGATCGACATTCAGATTCCGAAAGGGTCGCTGCTGGATCCGTCGGAGACGGCGGCGGTGGTGGGAGGGAATGTGCTTACGAGTCAGAGGATCACGGATGTGGTGCTCAAGGCATTCAATGCGGCAGCTGCGAGTCAGGGCTGTACGAATAATCTGACGTTTGGGCTGGGAGGGAAGGATAAGGAGGGGAAGCATATTGAGGGTTTCGGATACTACGAGACTATCGCAGGAGGTTCTGGTGCGGGTCCTTACTGGCACGGGACATCGGGTGTGCACACGCATATGACCAACACACGCATCACGGATCCGGAGATCATGGAAAGGCGATATCCCGTGATGCTGCGCGAGTTTTCGCTTAGGGATGGATCGGGTGGTGAAGGAGAGTTCAGAGGTGGTGATGGGGTGGTTAGGGATATCGAGTTCTTAAGCCCGGGCATTCAGGTGTCGATTCTGAGCGAGAGAAGGGTGTTCCAGCCGTACGGATTGGAGGGCGGTGAAAGTGCGCAGAAGGGAATCAATCTGTGGATCAAACAGCGTCGGCAGGAGGATGGAGATCTGCGGGAAGGTGAGGAGGAAGACAAATCGCCGCCTCGGGTGATCAATTTGAGCGGGAAGATTACGACACCGATGGGAAGAGGGGATAGGATCGTGATCAAGACGCCTGGTGGTGGTGGGTGGGGGAGCAGGAAGCAAGCGAAGGCCGAGAAGCAGGACGAAAGGGAGAAGAAGGATGGGGAGGAGGGGAAGGAGAAGAAAGGGCCGATCAACGAACGCAATGCATCGGGAAGGATGGCTCCGCTACTGAATGACTCGAGTAGGGATAATGGGGTGATTGCGAAGAGCGAGGATGATGTCGATCCGGGAAGCGTTCATAGTGTGATGAAGCAGGGCGCTCATCATACGACAAGGGCGAAGGGTAGTATGGCCGAGTGGAGCTCGCTGCAGTTGGGTGCTTGAGTCGGGGTCGTAGGTGACTTTTCTTTCTGTATGTACTCGCAAATCATGATGCTGAATCGCAAGCATGAGATCAGATTTGGCAAGTGTCTTGAGAGAGAAGAATGTCGACAAGGTAGGAAGAAGATCGTGAGAAGGATTCGATGCAGTGATCATGATCGCGGCGAAATGGTCGGAGTTTACAAAGCGTGGAGGCGGCTCGGACGCGCTCTCGCTCATCTTCTGCGTAGACTTGTTCTTCAGCTCACACTCGTGCTTGTCGTGCAGTCGCGCAGCCTTATTCTGAGCTACGCTTGAGTGTCGCAGTCATGCCGAAAGCTCTGCAGGCAATCAAATGTTCGAAAGATCAGAATTGCAAGCAGTATCGACCGGCAAAGAGCAGGTGGAAAATGCGGGGCGAGTTCTTTTCCCCCGCGTTTTCGCCGAGCGGTCAATTTTTAGGCTCTTTCCCCCGCGTTGAAAACTCTACGCGGAGAAACGAACGTCGATTCGGTTCTCAACACACAGACCAACTCGATTGTCGACGTCGCTGTTCTGGTTTGCGTTCATCTTCGACTTCGATTGCTTGCTTCTTGTACACCGTCATCGTCGTCAACTTACGCAACTCCAGCCTACTACGGTCAATTGTGCTCCAACCTCTTCGACGTTCAGCTTGGTCAAGATGTCAACCACAGTCCTCATCACGGGCGCCGGCGGCTTTCTAGGCTCCCTCCTCGCCGACACGCTAGTCAAGCTTCAACCGCAGCACACCTTCGAATTCATCCTTGTCGACGTGCACACACCACCCGCACCCAAAGCCAGCGGCATCAAAAGCGTATGCCTCTCAGCCGACCTCACCACCGCCACCGGCGTCGACTCGATCTTCCGCACCTCTCTCGGTCTGCCGTCCGTCATCTACTCGCTGCACGGGATCATGTCCAAGGGGGCCGAGGACAACTGGGATCTCGGCTTCCGGGTCAACTTCGAATCGACAAAGGCACTGCTTGATAAGGCGAGAGAACTCGTACCCGGGGTCAAGTTTGTTTTCGCTTCTTCGGTCGGTGTGTTTGGAGGCAAACTACCGGAGGTGGTGACGCCAGACACGTATCCGAGACCGGAATCGAACTACGGAACCGCCAAAGTGATGTGCGAATATCTGGTCACCGAGTACTCCCGCAAAGGCTTTGTCGATGGACGTGCTGTTCGGTTGCCCACGATTACGGTGAGACCGGGTGCACCCGCTGCTGCGACGACCGCTTTCGTTTCGGGCATCATCAGAGAGCCGCTGCAGGGCTTGACCGCATCGTGTCCGATTGGGACAAGCGCCGACGATCCCGTTCTAGAAACGACAAAACTGTGGATCTCTAGCCCCAGCACGGTGCTCGAAAACTTCGTAATCGCCAAAGACATCCCCGCGGACAAGTTCCCAAACTACTCACGAGCAGTCAACCTACCAGGCTTCACGGTAAGCGTCAAAGAACAGGTCGAAGCACTGCGCAAAGTCGCAGGCGACGAAGCGGTGGCACTGATCCGGTTCGAAAAGGACGAAGTGTGCGAGAGGCTGGTCAAGACGTTCCCTGCCAAGTTTGATAACGAGTTTGCGTGCGGCATCGGGTTCAAGGTGGACCAGGGTGGGTTCGAGGCGAATGTGAGGGAGTTTCAGGAGTACTTGGCTGCTCAGAAGCAGGAGCAGTAGCTTGCAAGTGTGCGAGGGTCTGTTGTCGACGTTGAATGTCAATGATGAAATCCAGATCGGGCCGATTTTGGTGTTGCACCGGCAAATTCTGTTGAAGCGTCAAGAGTGTGGGTGGCAGCAAAGGCAGGCATGACAGTCCCACAGCGATAAGCAATTGCCCACGCTCTTTGCTTGCTTGTGCTTTAGCCGGAATGAAGCTAGCTGTCCGTTGCTCCTCTTTTTACGTGAGAAAGTGCGCCTTGTGACCTACACAGCAAAAATGAGACCGATAAAAGCGGAACACCCGAAAACAGATGCACCCTGACCCTGAATTTTTCTCCACAAAAAAGGCGTGCGAACGCGCATGCCGTATCTGCATCGGTTGCATGCCGCTGCTGTCTTTCTGCAACGTCAAAAAGCCCAACGCTTACACACAGTCCGTAAGCGTGGGATAGAGGCGCATAGTGGATTACAGTAGAGGCTGGCTATCATCGGCTATTCCGCTCAACTTTTATGGATGTGTTGTTCGTTGCGTGTCAGCATCCAGACTATCTTCGGTGGGACCGATACCGAGTGGGAGAAAGAGAGGTTTGCTCGGACAAAGCCAAATTGAAGCCTAGATCAAAGTTGTGTGTTTGTTGTGGGAAATCCGGCTCGCTTGGGAGTGATAGTTCGGTCAGCGACGATCAGGGACCCGGTTGCAGTTACAAAAGGCTATCGGCTGAATCATCTGAGGGCTCGAGCTGGATGAGAGGTGCGTGTCAGTGGGTTCTCTCTCTGAGCTAGGGCCGAGATCGTATAAGAAGGCGAGCGACTGCGATAAGACCTCCTTCCTCCCCATCACCAACACCTTTCTTCACCCCTCTCTCTCTCTCTCAGTCCATTGAGGCTCACACTCCACCAAAATGGCACCTACCGCAGACGTTCTCAACCCTGCCTCCGCTCCCAACGAACCCTCCACCCGCCCCTCCCTCCTCGTCCAGCCCTCAGACACCAAACTCCGCAAAGCGTCCTCCTTCCGCACCGAACAGGTCATCATCGATGGGCACACGCTCAAGATCCAAGGCCTCGTCGCTTCCGCCCGCTACGGCCACGTACCCATCCTCGACGCCTCCCCGGCCACCCGCAAGCGCATCGACGACTCGGTCTCCAGCCTCATCGCCAAACTCGACCGCGGCGAGTCGATCTACGGCATCAACACGGGCTTTGGCGGTTCGGCCGACTCGAGGACCGCCAACACGCGTGCTCTTCAGCTGGCGCTGCTTCAGATGCAGCAGTGCGGCGTGTTGCCGGTGCCCGCGACCTTCCCCACGGGCGAACCGAGCTCGGCACCGTTCGCGCTGCCGCTGACGGATACCGAGTCGAGCCTGATCATGCCCGAGGCCTGGGTGAGGGGTGCGATCGTGGTCAGGCTCAGCTCGCTGATGCGCGGCCATTCGGGCGTCCGCTGGGAGGTGCTGGAGAAGATGCAGAAGCTGTTCCTCCAGAACAACGTCACTCCGGTCGTTCCCGTTCGCTCCAGCATCTCGGCAAGCGGTGATCTCAGCCCGCTCAGCTACGTCGCTGGTGCGCTGGCTGGTCAGCGCGGCATCTACTGCTGGGTGACGGACAAGAACGGCCAGCGTGTCAAGGTTACAGCTGACGAAGCTTGTAGGATGCACGATATCGTTCCTGTTCAGTATGAGCCGAAGGAGGCCTTGGGCTTGCTGAACGGCACGGCGTTTTCGGCGTCTGTGGCGGGACTCGCGACGTATGAAGCCGAGAAGTTGGCGGCGTTGACCCAGTTGACTACCGCGATGGCGGTCGAAGCGCTCAAGGGTACGGATGCGAGCTTTGCGCCTTTCATTCACGAGATTGCTAGGCCTCATCCGGGACAGATCAAGAGCGCCAAGTTTATCCGGTCGCTGTTGTCGGGGTCGAAGCTCGCCGAGCATCTGGAGAACGAGAAGCACGTGCTGTTCTCCGAAGATAACGGTACGCTCCGCCAGGATCGGTATACGCTGAGAACGGCGAGCCAGTGGGTGGGGCCCGGCTTGGAGGATATTGAGAATGCCAAGCGTTCGGTGGATATCGAGATCAACAGTACGACGGACAATCCGATGATCGATCCGTATGATGGGAATGGAAGGATTCATCACGGTGGTAACTTCCAGGCGATGGCGATGACGAATGCGGTCGAGAAGATTCGACTGGCGCTGTGTGCGATGGGCAAGATGACGTTCCAGCAGATGACCGAGTTGGTGAATCCGGCGATGAACCGTGGATTGCCTGCCAACTTGGCTTCGACTCCGGATCTGTCGCTCAACTTTCATGCCAAGGGCATTGATATTGCGCTGGCTAGTGTGACGTCGGAGCTCATGTTTTTGGGTAACCCGGTGTCGACGCATGTGCAGAGTGCGGAGATGGCCAACCAGGCGATCAATTCGTTGGCTTTGATCAGTGGTAGGCAGACGCTGCAGGCGGTCGAGTGTCTTTCGATGATTCAAGCCTGGTCGTTGTACTTGCTGTGTCAGGCGTTGGATATTCGGGCTCTTCAGCACAAGGTGGCGGAGCAGTTGCCCGCGCTCATCCTTTCATCGCTCCATGCTCATTTCGGGGAGTGGATGGACGAGAACAAGCAGCGCGAGATCGCCGCTCAGGTTCTCAAGAGTATGTCGAAGCGTCTGGACGAGACTTCGTCGAAGGATCTGCGCGACCGACTCGTCGAAACGTACCAAGATGCTTCCTCGGTGTTGGTCAAGTACTTTTCCGAGCTGCCGAGCGGTGGTGGTGCCGATCCGCTGCGCAACATTGTCAAGTGGCGAGCGGCGGGGGTTGCTGATACGGAGAAGATCTACAGAGATGTCACGGTCGAGTTTTTGGATAACCCGTACGCCTGTCATGCTAGTCATCTGTTGGGCAAGACGAAGCGGGCGTACGAGTTTGTTCGGAAGACCCTGGGGGTTCCGATGCACGGCAAGGAGAATCTGAACGAGTTCAAGGGCGAGTTTGAACAGTGGAACACGACGGGTGGGTATGTGAGTGTCATTTATGCGAGCATTAGGGATGGCGAGTTGTATGCGATGCTGGGGGAGTTGGAGGGTGATTTGTAGACGAATAGATTTGTTTGGCGAAATGGCGTGTCACATGTGTGTGAAAGATGTGATTTGAGAACGGATGAAGCTGTTGACGGCTTAGCGGGATTTCTTCTCGTCGTCGGTTGCTGGGGACCATTTGAGCTGCGCCTGTTTTTCGGTATCCACCGTCGCTGGTTGTCCGACCAGCAACGCCAACGATTTCCTAATCGAGCTCTCCACCGCCTTTGGTCGAGTTTCGTACATGGCCATCAACGTCGCCATGCCCACCGCCAACAGCATCGTGTCGCCCTGCGGGACGCTCTTGACCCAACCCCTTCTCTTGGCCACCCCATACCCCGCGTTGATGCTCTGCCTCATCACGTAGCTTCCCAGCTGCGCCCTCCTCGCCTGCGGCACAGCGAGGATGAAGACGCTGCTCAAGAACCCGTTCAAGAAATACCTCGTCCTCGGAAGCACCGTCCTGGGCAGATACTGCTGGAAGAAGCACGTCAGACCCCACGCCGTTCCGATGCTTCCCGAGATCACCGTCGCACCCTGAACCACCGCCAGTGCGAATTTGAACACGGCCGTTTCTGGGTCCTTCAGCACCTTCTTGTACGACAGTAGCTGCGTGAGCGCGGTGAACACCGCCACGAACTTGGCCGACGCCTGCCACTCCCTCGCGAAGAACCCTAAGAAGTTCTTCGAGCACGAAGGCTCCGTCGGATGCAGCACAGCGCAGAGCAGCCTCGAATGCGCTGGGTGCGCAGGCGCGTAGTCCAGCACCGGGTTGATCAGCGCATACTTGGTCGTCGGGTACTTGGACGGCGTGAGCGCAGACAGCACGGGCGCTTTGAACGCCGGATACGCCGCAGAGGTCGCCGTCGGGGTCGAAAGCGTGGCGATCGTATCCGCCACGTCTCGGGGCGCGGGCCATGGGATCGACGTCGGCAGACCAGCCGGTCTCGGTGGGATGTACGACGTGCTGCGTGCCAAGATCACTCGCCCGTATGCATCGGGGAAACACGAAGGCTCGAACAGGAACGTCCACAGCAACTGTCCGTTGGAGAGCGCATAGAAGAATCCTCCGCCGATCCAGTCCGGGATCCACGCGACGGATCGAGACTTGATGCTGCGCAGGTGCGTGTAGAGGTTTTCGACCGCTTTGGTGCTCAACCACAGCGCCAGGGTTCTGCGCAGACTCGGGATGGGAAACAGCGAAAGCACAGCCGAAGCCGCCAAACTCGCTGTGAACGGAACCAACGCTGCCGAGTTCAGCACTCTCAGCAGCCGCGCTCTGATCCGATCCCGCGTAACAGCGTAGTCCAGATCATCCACCTTCCACGCTCTCGAAAGCAGCTTCAACCGAACCGCCGTCAACCGCGACAGCAGCGCTCGATAGACCGCCGAAAACAACGCCAGCACCGCACCCGAACGGAGCGACTTGATCGATACAACCGAAGACAGCGCCTGCAACGGCGCCTTCTTTCGCAGCGCCAACGGAAGCACGCCGTCGAGAACGACGTTTGCAGAGTAACCGAGTGCAAACGCTCGCGCAGGCACGCGGGCGTGGGGTGGCAGGGGTGGATCGGACAGAAACGCTCGTATCTCCGTCATGTTGCGCGGTACGGGTGAGCGCGAGGGGGTGGTTTGTGATGCGGAGAGCGGTGATGCCATTGTTGCGTAGCACGTACGAGTCCAGTAGGTAGGATGCGGGTGGGATCGAGAGATGATGGTGTCGTCTGTGCTGAAGTCAGGTTGGCCCGTGAGACCTTTTTTCGAAGCTCAGTTTGGCTCCGCGTGAAATTGGAGGCCGAACGACAAAAAAGTGCGGGGGAAAAATCGGGTAGATGAGTTGAGTCCACGTCCCGATCCACCGACTCTAACACTGTGAAGGGGTGCAAAAAATTCATGCTGTTGCCTCCTTTCGTCGATCAGTTCTAGGTGCAGAGCTCAAGAGTATCACAACGTTGCCACTGTCTACGACGATGATCAAGCCACTTTGCGAGTAGAGTAGCTCTCAGGTTTGTTCCGCAGGAAGAGAGAGGCTCCAAACGAGCCAGGTTTTGTCCAGCCGATCCAAGCTCAGCGGGTCGACCTCCGCAACTCATCCAATTCCAACTTACTCGCTTCTACCGACCCTGCTTCTGAGACACCTGCTTTCAAACGCCTTGCCCGTTCGCAGGCTTGCGCTTTCTGCATGACGATCCACCATCCATCCATCCAGAGCCGAGTTGCTTTTTTCGGATTCGGATATTCGCCGCCCCTCCGCCCCCAAAAGGCATTTTGTGCAGCACGGCATGCTTATGACGACATCACTGAATCGCCGCCCGCCGTGTTTGACATTTCCCCCCTCCATTTTTTGCGACCGTTGACAGCCGGCGATCCTTCAGCTGGTTTCAAGGCGGGAAAAATTAGAGTGGAAGCGGAATGTCAAAGTGACGACAAGGGATGGACTGGTCTGAGCGTGAAGTTGGGACCAACACGAGAGAAAGAGAGAGAGGGAGACTCCGCCGGTGCTGGTCTAGATTCATCAGTGAGTCTTGCGCAAAGAAGCAGCGTTGCCCCGTTCGAAGGGATGGCATGAGAGCATCAAACCAGAGGCTTCTTCGGTTGGAAGGGTGGTAGTGGCGGTGGTTTCTATCGCTTAAGGCACAAGGTTGCTCGAAGCGGATGGCTTGTGTCTTTGGATCGTATATATAGGTTTGGTTGCTTCTTCTTCGACAGCGACGACACCTCTACACACCAACCTTCATCCATCCTCAACCGAATCTACACATAATGCAGTTCACCAAGCCAACCATCGCCTTCCAGGCCCTCCTCCTCGCCATCCTCGTCGTTGGTACTCAGGCTCAGAGTAAGTCTCTTCGCGCTTTCCGCTACCTACGCTTCTCACTTGTCCCTCTCGCACCCCACTAACTCTACTTCCTTCTCTCTCCGTCTCCTCTCCCCGTCGATCAGTCTCATCGCTCATCAGCCAAGCCAGCTCCCTCGGCGGCAGCGGATTCTCCTCGCTCACCTCGGGTGGCGGTGGAGGATTCTCCAGCCTCACCTCTCGCATCGGTAGCGGCGCATCCTCCGTCCTCGCCTCCGCCACCTCCGGCGCTAGCTCCGCTTCCTCCCGCGCCGCCAGCGCCACTTCGGCGGTGACTAACGCCTCGTCCAAGTCCGCCGCCGTCTCATCGAGCTTGGCTAGCGTCGCTTCGAGCGCTTCCGCCAGGGCCAACGGTGCGGTCGCGACCGGCTCCAACTTGCAGTTCGGTGCGCTGGTGGCGACGGCTACTGTGCTGTTAGTTAGCGCCGTGGCTGGATCGCTCATCCTTTAGGGTGTCGACAGGTCAATTCATCAACTCAATCCAAATTCGGTCGAAACCAAGTAGAAAGCGTATGATCAAGTGCGATGAGAGTGCGATGTGAGAATGCAAACAAGCGTTTCCGGTGTGCGTGCGTAACAACGACTAATATACAAATACGTTCAGAGGTCAAAGCCAAAAAAAATGAGGGAACTAAGCGGAAAGCTTCTCATCCGAGCCCTGATCTCGCAACTGCGGCTGATCGCGCAGTCGCTGAATCTGTCTGTCCTCCTCATCCATCGGCAAAACTCCGTTTGCGATCATGCCCACAATAGCGCTGATCAAGAACGGCGTCGAGATAACGATAATGATACTATCCAGGAATCCCTTCAAGGCCTTGTTACCGCCGTGGTAGGTGAACAGCTCGTCGAACAGGTCTTCGACCAGCAAGGTTCCGAAACCGAAGGCGAAGCTGAGGGCCAAGATGAACCTGTTTCTTCGGGTGAAGGTGACGCCTTGCAACACTTTGATACCTGAGACAGCGATGGAGCCGAACAGAATCATCAGCACACCTCCGAGCACGGGCTGGGGGATAGCTCGTACGCAACCAGCGAGCTTGCCGATGATCCCGAACAGGATCAGCCAGAAGCTGCACCATCGACCGGCTTGGATGTTGGCGCACTTGGTGATCGCGATAACACCGTTGTTCTGCGCAAACACCGACAGAGGCGGGACGGTGAAAAGCGCGCTGAAGATTCCTGCAAGACCGTCGACCAGTACACCTCCGCTGATACGTCGGTCGTACTTCAAGCCGTCCACCTCGACACGGCTGACTTCCGATGTTGCCGTGATGTCACCGATGCACTCCATCATGAGCGAAATGTACACCGCCAGCAGAGGCAAGACGGCAGGACCGTAGACTTTGAGTTTGAAAGTTTCGACCCAGAGGAACGTGATGGGGCGGGCAGCGTCAATGGGAGCACTCGACATGTATCCGAGCGGTCCTGCGACGACAAGAGGGAAGAGTAGTCCGATGGCGATCGAGGCGTTGCGCATCGCAGGGCTGCCAAAGATCTCTGTAATGACGACCGTCATGAAAGCGAGGAATCCAAGACCAAGATAGTGCGCATCGCCCCAAACGTAGGCTCGATGATCTGTTCCCATACACAACTTTGTCGTTCCGTGGCAGCTCGACCCGCCACCGAACGAAGGTATAGCTGACTCTCCGATTAGCTTAACTCCGATGAAACACACGACTGTGCCTGTAATAATCGGCGGAAACAAGCGTTTGAGGACTCGTGTAGGTAAGAAGGAGAGAGCGACCTCGAGCAGGGCGCAAACGGCTGCGGTGCCGAGAAGGTAGCCGTATGCGTCGGGACACGCGGCTCTGGTGCCGTCAGGATTAAGTGGGCAAATTCCTTCCGCGTACAGGTTGGTGAAGATGCTGGTGGTGACAGAGAGGGTTGTGAAGCTGGTACCGACAACGCTGAGGAGACCAGTACCGAGTTGACGTCCGAAAGGAAGTGGAATGGCAGATTGTTGAATAGCGGAGATAATTCCTGAGGTAATAAGACTGGCCGAGATGAGATATGCGGAGGTTTCGCCGGAGAGGTTTAGCGCAGAGGCAATGATCATGGGAGGGGTGATGAGACCACCGAGCATGGCGAGGGCATGTTGAAGACCGCAGATGGCTGCGACTAGGATGGGAAGGTCATCGTGAAGGCCGTAGAAGGGTGATTCGGCGTCGCCACCGTTGAGTTTCGAGTCGGGCTTCCAAGGCAAGAGGCGTGGAAGGCAGAGAGGGCCAAACTTATAGTCACCAAGCCAGCCGTGGCGTGTGGTGAGCGAACGGGCGACTTTGCGGGCGTGTGAACGTGGCTGGCGGGTCCAGGATGTGGAAGAAGCTGTGGGATTGGGATCCGGATGCCCAAAAGGCTGAGTAGTGACGGTCGCAAGTTTCGAAGACATGGTCCCGATGTGTTTGTCGTCGTCGGAGGCGTCCATTCAGGAAAGAAGAGCAGCGCGGTAGCGTAAGACCGAGGTGATGGTGAGGCGGCAAGGAAGAAGAAACGAGGATAGGTGTGGCGGAAGGCGAAGAAGAATTAATGAAGCAAACAAAGTCGCCAAGGAAGGGAGAGGTGGGCAGTATGTGACAGCCCCTGTGTTACAAGATGAAGAGGTGGGGGGATGGAAAGCATCAACAAACGGAAAGGTCGAGTGGGGCGCCTATTATATGGACGGGAAGGAAGGGAAGCAAGTGTGGGTTCCTCGAGAAGAAGTTATCGCTTGGACCAGGAACAAGGGTACAGCAGGCGTAGCCAACACGCACGGTTTGCCCCTCGCTTGCAGCGGAACTGAGCCTAAACAGCGAAGGACTCAGCAACTGTCAAACAATCAAAGCATGCGAGCAAGTTAGAACGGCATTTTCAAGCTCCTACTGATACGAAAGCTGGATTGCCCGCAATAGCCGGTATCAGCTGCAGGTTTGCCGTGGGCTCACGACCACATGCATGCCTATGATCAAGAAAAAGCATGTGGTCGATGCTCGCAAACTTGGTTTCACGGCTTGTGACTCTCGCTGAACAGCCTGCATGAATTTGGCTTTTTCGCGATAACGAAGGTTCATCAGTGTCTCAGGTCTCTTTGACAACAAATGTTCCCGGCTGAGATCTGCTCAAGGCTGTTGCCACTTTTAACATGGTGGCCGACCTCGTTAATCGGTCAATCGCTCGAGTTTGAGCTCAAAACGCTTGTCCGACATCGACTGCGTTGAAGGAACATTAGGAGTAAAGATTACGCTCTGAAAGCCAAAAACGGGCGGAACGGTTGTACTACCTCGGAGGCCGGTTGCAACAAAGTTTCGCATTCGGGACCTGATGAGGTCTGAGTGATTGATGAATGTGGGGGTTGTTGGTGTGGCGATTCGGGCCGCAGCTGATACGAGATTGGGAAGGATCAAACTGGACAAGAGCGGACCAATGGGAAAGCGGGAAACATGTCGAGCTCGACCGAGATTGCGGAGTCGAGAAAAGCCAATCAGAAGAGGGTGTTGGTACCAAACACAAGCGCTTAGACTGCAAAGTCCGAAGCATGAGTTTAGAGATAAGATTCGCCTCGCTCGAATTCTCATTCGTCGTCGTCCAGACTCGCGGAGATGACCGAAAAGCGGCGGACGGCTGTAAGTTGTTAGATTTGAAAGCGGTGGCGATGTCAAGATCCGACTTCCGTTTCGACGAAATCAAGATCCAGAAAGATTAAGACTCGAAGCAGCGCAGAAGACCAATTACAAATTGAACGATGCGCAGCCAAAGAAAGGCAGCGCAGAAGCAAGAACCAAGTTACACAATCATCTTTGCTTTACTACTCTCACACCACTGCCGGCCGCTGCTTGCTTTGGAAGCAACACCACCACCGTAATGATGCCGCTAGCAGGCCCTAGCAGGCTTGGAGCGTTTGCGGTTCTAGTCGCTCGCAACTCGGCAGTGTCGAGAAGCTTGCCACCAGCGCACTTGCGGCACCTTTCCAGCTCATCCTCATCGCAGAAGCCGCACACATTAGCTACGGAGGCATCGACAAGCACTTTCACACCGGCAATCGCCAACAGTATCGCGCTGTCCTCCAAGCCGCTTCCGCAAGAACGTGCTCGTCAGCGGATCTCGGACATTGACGCTCAGCTTGAACCACCATCCCATTCCAACTTCCTCCGTGATCGCCATTCTCGACAGCATACCTACCTACGCATTTCTCTGACCGAGAAGTGCAATCTTCGCTGTCTCTACTGCATGCCCGAAGATGGAGTTCCACTGACGCCATCAGCAAATTTGCTTTCCACCTCCGAAGTGGAACGCTTAGCTTCGCTCTTCGTCTCGCAAGGCGTCAACAAGATTCGACTCACTGGCGGAGAACCCACAGTCCGCTCCGATTTGCCTCAGATCGTGTCATCACTCAACGCCCTCAAACAGCACGGTCTCGAACAGATCGGCATCACAACCAACGGCATCGCGCTCGGAAGACGTAAGCTTGACACGCTCGTGCAGAACGGGTTGACGCACCTCAACGTCTCACTCGACACGCTCGATCCATTCAAATTTGAATTTATGACAAGAAGGAGAGGTCATGAAGCTGTTATGGACTGCATCGAGAGAGCTCTTGCGCTAGGTGTGCAAAGTGTCAAGATCAATGTCGTTGTCATCAAAGGTCTCAACGACACCAAGGATGTAGTCGATTTCGTTCGCTTCACCAAGGACAAGCCGATCACCATTCGATTCATCGAAGTAAGTGCGCAGTGACCTCCTTTGTCGTTTCAATCCACCCTTTTGCTCACATTGTATCTTTTCTCGCTCAACCCTGCAGTACATGCCTTTCGATGGAAACAAGTGGCAGGTGCAAAAGCTCGTGCCTTATCGCGATCTTGTCAAGACCATTCAAACAGAGTTCCCAACCATTGAACGAGTCGCTCATCGCGACGATGCCAACGACACTTCCAAGCACTGGCGTGTGCCTGGCCACCAGGGCACCGTCGGATTCATCACAAGGTATGTCTGGCTCACCCTATGTTCCCCATCACCTCTTGCACGCTCGGTCGACTGACGCACGTTGCCACGCACCTCTTCTGCCAACAGCATGACGGACAATTTCTGTGGTACGTGCAATAGACTCCGCATCACTGCGGATGGTAATCTCAAGGTAAGTCCATTCCTCGTCGCAACTCGTCGCATGTCGCCTGTACCCTTCGCCATACTGATTTCTGCTTTCTCCTATTGTTCTTTTTTTGTTCAGGTCTGCCTGTTTGGCAATGCGGAAGTCAGCCTTCGCGATGCGATGCGAACAGGTTTCGGTCCCATTGCTTCTCTCAGCACAGGATCGAATGGCGAGCCAGCGACAGACGACCAACTCTTGCAGCTCATCGGTGCAGCTGTGGGCCGCAAGCATGCCAAACATGCGGGCATGCGCGACCCAACAGAGCTGGCAAAATCGCTCAACAGGCCCATGATTACCATCGGCGGCTGATTCAAGGTCCGCGTAAGCAAAGCCGGGATTTCTACCTTGATACCATCACGCAACATCTCGAGACGCAGGCCTTGCTCACCTTCCTCGTCCTCTTTTATATACCCTTGTCCACAACTCAGGATCAAGCAAGCACAGAAGCAAAATGTCTGGCGCGATGATGAAGCGCAGTACCGGCAGAGCAGTGACAGCATTTCAGCCGAGGTCGATGACACCTCGAACGGCATTTCATTCTTCAGCGCGCAACCAGCAAGAGGAGAAAGACGATGAAGATGATGGCGACAATCCGTGGGGCGATCTAGATCGGGCGTTCGAAAACCTCGAGGATAAGTCTTTGTACAAGCAAGTGTACCTCAAGCATCCATCTACCGGCCAACAATCTTCGACTTCGGATCAGTCGACAGCGGGTACGGCGTCGAATGTTGATCCTATCGCAGCGATGGAAGAAGCAATCTTTGCCCAAGCTGGTGCTGCTGCTGTCAAGACCACGCCCAAACCCTCTCGCACACCGGCAATGGGAGCGCTCTCTGGAGTGAGGTTCTCGGACGCTCCACCTTCGGCCGGCTCGCCAGCAGCTTTCTCGGCACTCGACCTCCAGAACAACCACTTTGCCGCAACAGCACCAGGATCGAGCGCAAAGTGGTCCGAATACATGCACGACGGCGACGCGGAAGGTGACTCGCCTTGGTCGTCACTGGACGCCTTTGTCGACAATCCAGATTCTTCGGCGCAATTCGCCGTGCCTTTGCATTTGCAGGATCAGCAAAAGATTATGCAGCTGAGTGCGCAACAGCACGCTCCGCACACCCACCTACTCCAACAACAGCAACAGCAACTCAACGCAGGAGAAGCGTTTGCAGCCAACGACGATCTGCTGCGTCAACAAATTCAATTGCAGTCAGACCAACAACACGACACAGAAGAAGCCACGTTCGCCCAAGCCGGCGCAGCAGCAGTTGCTCAGCTGTTTAAGAGCTCTTCCTCTCCCGCGCACAACGCGGTCGAACAAGAAGACTCTACGCAACTCTCGCACATCGACCCTACGACGGGCGGAGCGTCGATGGTCGACGTCTCCTCCAAACCCACCACTTCCCGCTCCGCCACCGCTGTCGGCCGCGTCTACCTCCCCACCTCCGCCTCACACCTCCTTCTCTCCACCGAATCCTCCTCCGGAATCTCCAACAAAGGTCCTGTACTGCACACCGCCCAACTAGCGGGTATCATGGCCGCCAAGCGCACGGCGGACTTGATACCGCTGTGTCACCCTCTGCCGTTGTCGCATGTCGATGTGAAGCTGCACATCGAGCATGGTGGAGAGGAGAGCTGGATCCAGGTCGAGTGTACCGCGACGACGGCGGGGCGGACGGGGGTGGAGATGGAGGCGCTGACGGGGTGTACGACGGCGTGTCTGACGGTGTGGGATATGGTGAAGGCTGTAGCGGGGAAGAGCATGCGGATCGGCGATGTGATGGTGGTCAAGAAGCGGGGTGGCAAGAGCGGGGACTGGGAGAGGAGGGTGTAGAACCACGCCGCTGCTCGTGTACTGTATCTGGAAACCGAGATTGCGAATGCTAAAAGTACAAAAAATGAAACTCTGTGAACCACGAACCTTACTTGAAAGCCTCGAACCCACCCGCCTTCTTAATCGCCCGCTTGATCTCCCCTTGAGTCTTTTGCCAAACGTTCAGCTTCCTGTTCTTCGCCATCGCTTCTACGTCCTCTCCATGCTTTGCTACCAGATCAGCCAGCCATTGGGACTCGAGACTGCTCGTATGCCTCTCGACCGGTGCAGCCTGGTCTGCCATGTCTTGCAGGTGTGCGAGCACTTTTGTCTCTGCCGCCTTTTTCGCGGGCATGAACGTCTCGACATCGTCGCTGTCCGCGATGCTATTTGGAAGGGGCTTGCCCCACGGTGTAGACTCTTCTTCCGTTGTTGCTTCGATGATGTCGATGATGTTGCCGTCGTCGTCTCGGATGATTCGCGCCATGCCTTTTCGCACCGGAGGAGCATCCTCGCTGGACGATGCAGCGGTGGTGGAGGTGGACGGTCGTTCGACTCCACCGGTATCAGGTCGGACGTCCAGCGATGGAATCAGGCCGAGCTTTGCATAGTTTTGACGCAGGGTGAGCTTGGGGTCGTACGAATCTTTGAGGATGTCGGCTCCGTGTACGGTAGGAGCACGCGCGAGTCTCTTCTTCATCTGCTTCTTGGCGTTCAGGGAGGGCTTCATGGTCGACCCTGATCGGGCTTTGCGGCGCTGTCGTGGGTTGGCCATTGTGAGTGAAGTAGGAGGTGGTGGATGATCTGAGAGGTATGTGAGTGTGAGACGAAGAAGAGATAGCGGGAGAGATGGAGGTGGTTGTGGTGTAGCTTCGTGGCTGCAGGGAAGGAACAGGGTTCGAAAATTTCGCGCTGAAGCGCTCAAGAAAAATTGAAGGTTTTCGGAAGTCGGCGCGCCCGATCTGCCACCCGATTTAGCCAAAGTGGAGTCGAGGAGCTTTATATTTTGCTCAGTGTCTTCCGCTTTCGAGTAGCTTCCTCCGCACCGACCATTCGGTACCACCTCTCATCCAACCACACCACCTCCTCTTCATTGCTCCAACCTTCGCTATTGACCGCCTCACTCTCTAACAAAACCGTTGGGTCATCAGCGCCATCAACATCACACTTCACGCTTCGCCACGATGTTCTCCGTCGTCCTACCAGGCCGTCTTCCTCTCACAGAACCGCAGCAGGTCGACGAAACACACTGCGTCTTCCCGCTCACCGAAGCATCGACCATCTCTCACGTCGTCGTGTTCATGACAGGCATCCAGCCCTTCCCACCTGGCTACTCGGCTACTGTTCACCTGAATTGGCCCTCCTCCTCCAACAACTCGGCTGCGGAATGGAAGCTCCTCGGTGCTCTGCGAAACACAAAGCCAAGCGCGATATTCAAAGTCACGCCTCCAGCCGGCTCTGCAGGTGCGACGACGGCGACACTGGGCATCTCGATCGAACCGGACACTCTGGTGGATCAGCAGCTGGCTAGTTTGGGTGGAGCGGAAGGGTCGAGAGCGTTGACGGTGCAAGGAGGAGCGGGAGCGGGAGCGGGTGGAGCGGATGCAGAACAACTCGCACTCCAGATCGCACCCAAGATCGCCAACAACGCGCTCTCCTACCTCAGCTCTTTCGCTCCGGATTCGGCACCGCAGACGCTACCGCTGCTGCAGAAGTGGGTGAAACAGTTGGAGTCGAAGCTCAGAGCTCAGGGCGTCGGATTTTTGGATAAGCAGGAGTAACCCGTCAACCTTTATTCACAATCATACCATCTCACTTTGCAATGCATACCTCTATTAGTCGATCGCCACACTCCTCGACCGCTCTCTTCTGCGTACAACCTCCCATTCGACCCTGAAAAACACCCACACCCATCGTCTCAGGATCTCCAACAGCTCCATACTAAACATCCCTCCCTGCCACTCTACCAAGTGGTGCAAATGGCTGCTCAGCTTGAGGCTCCAGAAGAAGCGCAGTAGCAGATCGAGCAGTATCGCCAGCTGGTACATCCACGCCGGGAAGAGCAGCGACGGGGTCGGTCGTAGGATCCGCTCCATGGTCGATAGCGTTCTCCTGTGCGCTGACGCCGACGGTCCACCGGAAGGGTTCGTCAAGGGCGCCACTGCCACGGCTAACCCGCTCGCCGCCTTTTCCTCGCGGAAGTTGGACATGGGCAGCGCTTCCGCCTCCTCGCTCGCCGGCAGCGGCATGTAGCTCATCCCGCGTCGATGAAGATGCACCGCATTCTGCGCAATCTGCCCCACCGACAGGTTGCCCGGTTGCAGCACGCTGAGCCCCCAATCGTTCGTAACGTCCCACCAGAAGCTGAAGATCGAGTTGACGCAGACTGCCGCCAGCCACAGCGTGTACCGCGAGACCCACTCGGCATGCGCTGGGTTCTTGTCCGCCTCGTACCACGCGGATAGCCAGATGACAGGGAAGGCAGACGCGTACTTCGCTGCGTTCCATAACGGCCGTTTACTCTTTGCCCCACCGCCGACCGGCTGGGAGACGACGAACTCCGAAATACACTGTCGAAACCGTATCGCGTACGGCGCCGATATCAACAAGGGTACAGCGACCGACCCTTTACCGTTCCACCACGTGTGATGCTCTTTTCTCGGCACCAGGAAGCACGCTGTCAGCCAGACATCGCCCAGCACCTTCGCGAAGGACGTCAGTATATCCGCTAGGATCACATCGCTGAACGTAATCTGCTGCGTCAAAGAAGGCGATAGAATGAGGAGTACCGATCGACCAAACGCCTTACGCATCGGCTTGAAGAACAAGTTCCCCGGCCAGACCAGCGCTAGGAACGCACCAGAGACGGCGAAACCCTGCAGCGCCTGCGCATGACGCCCCTTCGGATCGCCCGTAAAACTGTCCACGTAGAACCGGTAGGACGCCCAGCCGAGTAACGACCAGACGAGCTGGAAGGTGCCGAATGCGAAGAGCGGTTTTGCGGTCAACCCTCCTGCGCTTGGATCTCTCGTTGTCGTTGGTAGTATGCCTACTCCTCCCCCTCCTCCTTCGTTGGACGACGTCGACGAGTTGACATTGTGATACGATCCGTACTGAGTACTCGCGCCCGTCGTGCTTCGATGGAAAGCGTTTGGCGCGGAAGGTGGTATTGAGCGTCGTTTTTCTGCAGCGTCGCTGCGAAAGAGTGCAAACAGGTCAATTCCTTTGGATGAGAGGATGTGGACGTTTAGTGCGAAGAGAAGGAGGCCGATCGAGGCCAGAAGGAGGACGCGATAGGGTGGCGGGAAGAAGGCGGAGAAGGACCAGAGACGGTCATCGTAGGTCGGGTCGTTTTCGAGCGGTGGTGCGGAGGTGCCGGGATCACTCATGCCGATGGGAGGTGCATCAAGAAGCAGCTGGAGGAGTCTCGATGCGAGTTCGGTGGAGAAAAGTGAAGAGTGGTGATGAAAGATGGTGGTTTGGAGACAAGAAGAAGGGCAATCGGAAAGGAGTGTTGGTCTCTTCGCGATGTGTTGGCGTTGGCCCGTGTCGAAATTTGATTTTTCGAAGGTTCTTGGCGGGCGCGACACCGACAGCGTCGTGTGCTCCTTTCTCATCTCAAAAAGTGTGCATCTTCATTTCGCTGTCTGACACATGCCCACCTCGAATGGAGCTCACAGCGTCATCGAAGTGATTGGATTCTAGTTGAAATGATGCAAAGTAAAGACAGTCAAAGGTGGAAGTTAGGGTCCGTGGATTGAGCAAGGTGAGATTGCTGGTTAGAGCACAAGCGCAAGCAGGGCAGCCGACGAAGCAAGCAAAGCCGAGATGGCCGAAGCAGGCGACATCATCGAAGCAGCACCCGACTTGGACGAGCTGGACGAGCCCGACGTCGAAGAAGCCTGCGAAGCCGCACCAGTCGACGATCCAGTAGCAGACGCCGCCGAGCTAGCCGCACCCTTGGTCGACGAAGCACCTCCCGTCGCCGCCGCAGCCGAGGACGACGCACTCGAGCTGGCGGTCGCGGCAAAGTTCGTCCCCTGCGCAAACAAAAAGTGCTGGCTGTTGGGATCGCTGAACATCAGATAGTCCTCGTGCGCCACCCCAGCGACGTAGTTGAACTGTTGGCTTGTGGGCACGTTTCCGTTGTTCGCCGACTCGAGTTCCTTCTGGAAGTTCTGACCGCGGGTCAAGTGCGAGGTACCCTGGTACTGGGCTTCGCAGTGGCTGTCTCCGCCTTCGTTGTCGAGCAGGCCGAGAGCGTACATGACGTTGCGACCGTAGTAGCGGGAGGCGATATCGCTGGCGCTGCCCTGACCGCTGCCGTAGGGGGGCAGGTTTTGGAGACCGTAGGCCCACTGGTCGGCGGTGCTGGCGCAGTCGCCGCCGGGGTTCTGGATGGGGCGGTTGGAGGTGGGCCAGACGTAGGAGCCGGGGTTGCCGACAAAGTAGCTCATCATTCCGTCTTGGGCCGAGTTGGCTTTGCGGAGCATGGCGTAGTGCTGAGTAAAAGATCCGCCGAGCGAGTGGCCGGCGATGACGACCTGCTGGACGTTGGGGTATGTAGACTTGTCGAAGAATTTGTTGACCAAGTCGTCGAGTGCTTCGAAGGATGAAATGGACTCGCCGTTGGGACCGACCGAGTTGACGCCGGTAGCCCAGTTTCCACCCGAAAACACAAGATCGTTGGACTGCGCCGACCCCGCCGAAGCATCGTTGGTGTTGAACCACGTCGGAGCGGCGATCAGGATCTCATCCCTGTTGATACCCATGGTCGAGTTGACCGAAGCGCACAGCAACGAGTTGCGCACCAAGTTGGCGTACTTCCAGTAGTCACGCGGCAGACCAGGCTGGGTGATGACAACACGCTTGATCTGCGAAGCATCTTTCCCACGCTCGATGATGTACGGCTGAACCACGTTGTTGCCGACGGTCAAGTCGCGCATCGTGTCGAAGCCCAGAACCTGAGGCATGTCGGTCCAGCCGGTAGTGTAGGACCCTCCGACAGCGGCACCGCCGATGAAGATGGTAGGGCATCCGGCACGTTGCGAGTTGTCGTCGTGGCCGCCGTCGTTGTCGATGACGACGGTCTGGCCCGCGGCGTCACCGGGACGAGCGCCGGGTGGGGTAGCGCCGTTCTGGTAGTCGGACTGCATGATGGAGCCGGAGCTCTGACGATTGTGGAGACGCGAGGAAGAGCGGCCGGCGACAGCGGAGCCGGCGAGAGCGAGCGCCGCCGCAGCGTTGAAGGTGGCGAGCTTGACCATGTTGGAGAGATCCGAAGCGAAAGGAATGGGAAGCGAGGGTGGTGGTGGTGGTGGTAGAAGGAGAAGAGTGCTCGGTCAGCAGACGCAGCTGAGTTCGGGAGGGCTGAGGAAGCGCAGAACACCACCTCTCGTCTAGCTCTCACTTCATTCAGAAGAGACACGGCATCAAAGAGGCTCAAGCTTTCCGTCCAAAAATAACACCACACTGTGGCAGAGCGGCGCACACAGGCCCTCGTGGGACCTTCATCGAAAGGCTGAGTTTAGCTGCCGGCAGAGGACCCGTTCTAGACGAATTCGAAGCGACGACGATCCTCGGCTGTCGAGAGAGAGCCCTGGAAAAAATGCATGCAAAACACGCCGCTGCCATTTCTGCACTTCGGGGTTGTCCACACACCCTGTCACTCGCATGCCCAAGTCACAATTGTTCATGCGCTTCACCATTTGCAACTGCATGCCAAGACAGTCATCCCTTCTTTCCGTGGTCGCTTGACCTCTCAAAGCATGCAAGAACAACCTCGCTGGATGGAAACAGTTCCGAGTCGCTGGCAACCGGATCACCATGCCGAAGGCCATTTCATTGTTTATTTTAGCAAGAATTTCTTGACGGGTCAAACCAACACTTTGCTCATGCGCCTCATCTTGACACGCGCGCGTGTGCGCTCGAAACTCATTTCAGGGGCGAACTCTGTGACTGCGCGGCGTTGTGATTTTTCCGAATTCTCGTTCTCTGCTTCTCTGCGCTGCCGAAGTGCCGCTTTGGCTGGACGGAGTTGGAAAAGCCGGTGGGCGTGGCGGTGCCTTCATCGCCGATCCGCTGCCACATAAGGCTGGTGGATCGGGTCGACCACCGTAACTGGCGCTCATTCACAGCTGAATGGTGCATACAGGGATGATTCTATTGCGATACAAGTACAAAGATGCGATTAAGGTGGGACTGATAGGGGCAATGCTGATTATCTACTTTGCCGTCTTCCTTTCAGCCCAAAAGGCCTTACCAAACGTCGCAGCAACAATCATAGGGAAGATAATCGTAGCGTCGCAGTACACTTTGACATTTTTTCCACCATTGGCTGCCGACTTGATCTTGCCCCAGCTCACCGCTTCGTCTGGCCTTGCTCCCGAATCTGAGCCGTCAAACTCTTGCCCTGTGTTGATGTAGACGCTGAAGTCGGCTCCGTTCCTGAAAAGCATGGCATTGGCGATCTGGTGCTTGCACACACCTCCTCCCAATATGATCATACCTGCTTTGGGCGCTTTGACCGAGAGATCATTCAACCTGCGAATGTCTTTCACCAAGTCGATAGTGAGACCAGGGTTCTTGTAGGAATGGAAGTAGATCATGTCGCCCAGACTGCCGTCAGTCAACGCCGGACAGAAGACTGGAATCTCGTTCTTGGCTGCCCAGTACAAAATGCTGCTTTCGTCGTTGATCTCCTTTCCCAGTCGTTCGATGACACGGCTTGGTGACCACGCATTCGCAACATCGTCTCCTTGCTCTGCACGCATGGCATCAAGAATGGGCATGACCCAGTCTTCGAATTTGCAGTAATTGTCGTTAGGGACCAGCAGGTTTCCGATACGGTTGAGGCCCTGCTTGCGAAGCGTTGCGCCGTCCAGGGCAAAGTCGCCGACGTATGTGGGGCCGAGGCATTTGATCAAGTCTTCTTCAATACCGCCTGCAGTGGTCACGAGCGCCGAAACCATCTTGTTCTTGACGAGAAACTTGATCACTTCTCTCAAGCCTGAGGATACGAGGTTGGAGGTGAAGCCGAGGAAGATGCGGCATTGTGTGTTTTGAGCGTCGGCTAGGCTGGGCTTGTCGGGGTCGGTGGAGGCCAAATAGGCAGCATCGTTCGACAGACGCCATTGTCGCATCTCTTCCACAATCTCGATGGCTTTCGAAACGCCTGTCGCCTGAAATCCTACTTTCGACATGCTCTCTAGCAGCGCTAGCAGATGGTTGGGGTCTTGCTGTTCAAAGTCGGGTCCAACCACTTTCGGGGTGTCGTCAGGAAGCGGTTGCGACTGCACGAACACGGCAGCCTGTGCCGACGACACTGAGCCGTTCGCACCATTAGCGCTTGTGCTTGCGCCTGCGTTCGACATCTTGATGCGAGGTTGACGTCAGCCAGCAACTCTAGTTCGAGGTGGTGGTTCTCCAGCAACCAAAAAGAAAGCCGAACGTCGAGAAGAAATCAATCGTGCGACCCTGGCTGCATCATCGGCTAACTTTTTAGACGTCAAAAATTTCAAAACCGAGGATTTTTTTCGAGTTGGACGTGTTAGGGTGGTCGCAGTGGTGAGCGCGTGCGAAACGCATCCGCAAAAGCGAGAGCAGCGCTGTGCGTGTGTGCCATTTCTGGATGGACTCGATACGATACGCGCGATGTGTGACTTTCGGATGCGGAATGCGTATTCCATTTCTAACTTATCTGACGTCGGATGCTGAGCCGCTCCTTTCGTCACCACCACACCATCTTATCTTGGATTCAAGGCCCATCATCGGGAGCAGGAGTCAAACACCACAAGCCCTTCCGCATAATCGGTTCCGCTTTCTTCTGATCCCGCACACCATCTCAACGCCATCATGTCGCACACTTCGCCCTGAGAATCATCGTGTTCGGTACTCGACCATTCTACCTTGCCGCATTTCAGGGTGCTACTGCTATCGCCATCATCGATCAGGCCCGCATCTGAGCTGGCCCACCCCTCGCCGCCATGTCCTTCGCCAGATCACTCGCCATCAACTTTGGCCGCGTCGCGACCTTCATCCAGGTCCTCTTCTACCTTCCGCTCGCTCTCGACATTGCCGGTCAAGATGCGTTTCTTGCACTCTCAGCATCGCTGGCCTCGTACTACCTCTTCCTATCCACAGTACGCCTTCTGACACGAGGGACGCGCCTCGCTTGGATTGGTCAGACGCTTGCTGTATTCCAGTTCATCGTCATTCCAGCCTGCCTCTTGGTCTGCTTCAACGTATACTCGCCGCCTTCTGCCACCATCTTCCCACCACGCAGACACGACAGCCTCGATAAGACCGCTACTGAGGCCATCACCACCTTGTTCTCCCGCAGACCCGGATCGGTCTCGCTAGACTCACTCGATCCAGAGGATCTGCAATCCCTCACCGGCTTCGAGTCTTTCGATCGATTCGTCTCCGTCTCGGTTGACGTCTTCTTCTGGCTGGCTCGCCGGGTCCCACGCTGGTGGCACACACTTCTTCGCATCTCGAGCCCCTTCTTCAGCTTGCTCGAGGGTGTTGCCTCTCTGCTCGTCATCCAATCCTTGGCATCCACTTCGCGATGGATCATTGCATCTTCCCTCGCGAACCCACCACCTCGATATCAGCGAGCGCCATCCCCCTCAACCCCCTCCGCAAGGGGCGCCGCCTGGATGTCCAACACTTTCATCATGCGCTCGCTCGCTTCCATCGGCTTCGGCGCAAGCGAAGTATGGCAGATCTTCTTCCTGCTCGTCTCGGCCACCATCTACGTCACTGCCGCCTTTGCGCTCTACGTTTCGTTCGATGGCGCAACAAAGGATCGTCCTGGAACCGCAGCAGCGATCGCAACTTCAGTCACATCCACTCTGTGGTTGACAGCTATTGCATTTGCCATCCGCAAGGGCAACGTCATCGAGACCAGTCTCATGTTTGCCTACGTCGTCTTCAACATTTACCAGCTCGGACCTAGTCTTTCATTCACACCTGATCCCATTTCGCTCATCCGCAGCTTCAAGGCCAATACGCACGGCCAAGCATTTGTGGACAAGCTGCCACGTTCGCTTCAAGCACCCTTGACCAGCAAGATTCTACGCGCAGCCGGTGGGCTGGTCGAAGTCATCGCCCATTGGCTTGGTCAGTCGGTCGACTTTCTACATGCTGCCAGTGCGGCTCTGCCCAAATCGGTCATCGTATCCTTGATCTATCGGTTGATGGTGCTGTACGCAGCTAGCCGAATCTTGCCCATGCTCAAAGGCAGTGTCGCACCTCACCGACGCGAAGAGGATGGAATGCACGGCAGGGCAAACACCTGGGGCCGCCCACGGACTGGCATTGTCGGCGAAGAGGAAGAGAGTGACTGGTCGTCGTCTGACTCGGAGTCATCGCTCTCCTCCTTTGTGGGCACTGAAATTGAAGAGCTAGAGGAGGAAGTATGGGACGAAGACGAAGGTCGTTGGATCTTGCAACGCAGGAGGCTGAGGAGGAGAAGGAGGAGAAGGACACCGTTCGATGGCGACTTGGAGTCGGACAGCGCTACCAGTACTGAAACTAGTCTCGACGAGGATGCGGAAGAGTATTCCGAAGACGACAGCGGAATAGCCTACAACGACGATGGCACAAAGTCGCTAGCCGACGAATTGAAGGAACCTATGAGCTTGGCGGATAAGCTCAAGTCTCCACCGCCGCCGAGGTCTTCGGCTGCAGCTGCGGCAGCGTTGAGAGGCAAGCGCGGTGCTTCGCGGCAAGGAAAGCATGTTGCTGGTAGGAAGGGTAAAGCGGGTCGTCGTGGATCGCCTATGCGCGCTTCTGCCACTTCACCCAAGGCACAGACAGCATCGTTACCCAATGGGGAAGCCAAATCGAGCAGCAAATCCGACACAGCAGACGCAGACACCGCCGCACAACCCACCATCAGCAGTAGCGCAGCACGCAAGCGTCCCAGCCTCTCTCGTCCGCCCTCCGAAGCGCGCCGACACAAACGTCCACGACGACCCACACCATCCCATCCCTCCACCCCTCCTTCCCCCGCCCCAAGCAGCTCAGGCGAAGCCTTCACATCGATCATTTCGATCCTCGTCAGCTACTCGCGGCTCATTCTCATCGTGGTCTACAGCCACTTGCTGCTGCTGGATCAGAAGAATCAGATCTACTGGCGCTTCCTCACCGTTGGGCTCACGCTGGTGTTGTGGGGGTTGGAAATTGTGATTTCGAAGGAGGAAGTTGTAGGAGTCGGTGGAGTGGGTGAGCTAGGTGCTGCTGCGGGAAGAGTGTAAGATACCCCCCTGGATCGAAGCCAATGTAATGTATACCTGCTACCGACCGTTTGGTGTTTGGTGAGAGAGCGACAGAAGTGGCATCTTACTTTTCCTCGTCCCAAATCCATGACGGAAAGAACATCGGTTGCGAATTAAGGCAGATCGTGTACGTTTGCTCCGGACCGGGGAAGCCTACGGACTTGTACACTTCCATGTGACGGCAGTTGTCCGGGATCCTGCCTCGAGGGTTGGGAGTGTAGTCGCTGATCCACACCACGTGGTTTCGAGTGGATAGGGCTGTACCGCCTTGACCTAGAGCTGGGTTTCCGAGGGGCAGGAGGACGAACTTGTTATCGGGTCCTCGATAGCCTTTGAACGTCAGCTTTTCGATCTTGGCCATAGCGTCCGAGGTGGTGTAGAAGCAAATGAAGACGTCGTTCGGTTTGAGGTTGTCCTTCCCGCAGTAGTCGGACCATTTGGCGTCGGTGAGCCACTCGGCGGAGACGCTGGTGACCGCGAGGACGGTGGAGACAAGGAGGGTGTGGAGCTTCATCGTGAGTTTTGGTGCGTGTGTGTTGGGCTGATGGGAAGGAGGATGAGAGAGGTGATTGTGGGGGTCGAAGAGGGAAGTCGCGGTGGAACACGGCTTTTAAAGAGAACTCGACGTAGGCCAGCCGTCTGGTCTCACCCCTTGATGGCTCAAGGGTGAAATGCACACCCCCCACACTGCACTGCCTCTCTCCGTTGTATCACTCGAAGCTGACGCCGGACTCGGACTTCATCTCATCCGATCCCGAAAGAGGGCCTCACGCACGCCCGTCTCAAATGAAGCCGGGGGTCAACCCTTGAAATCCATTGCCCTCCCACCTTTGCGTCCGAGTTTCACGGCATTTGGTCGCAGGCTGAACGAGATCTAATGAAGCGCAACAAAATGTTTCTTATCGTCACCCTTTTTATTTCGGCCGCTGTGCTTAAGTCTGTGTCATAAAGATGAAGCTGGGCACGAGGAAAGAACGGGAGCATCGTGAATTGCATACACAGGAATCGAACTGACGACAAATCTTACGGGTGATCAAGAGAAACGAGGAGCCTTTGCTGGTGTGGCAGCATGAAAATCACCAGAAGTCGGGAGGAAATCGAAGCGGATGATCGTTAGCACAGCCGGAGTAAGTTTCGTGATCGTTGGAACCGTCGGGACGCCTCAGGATGGCATAGCGACATCCAGACCCCCCCATGTCTACTGCAGGTGCCGGGGTGTACTTTTCAAGCTCCAGGATGTACTTGTGGCTAGTCAGCGCTACTCCTCCCTCGCTTCCCTTTGGGTGACCCAGAAGAAGCAGAACGAAGTAGTTGAAGGGTCCCTTGATGGCTCGGAACGTCGAGGTCTTGAGCTTTTCGAATGTATTGTCATCGCCTTCGAAGCAGAAAAAGGCGTCGGTGCGTTTGAGCCCTTTGTCGGAAAGATTTCGATCGGGGAGACGAACACCGTTATGGGAAAGACCTATTTCGCTGCAGTAGTCGAGAAAGTTGCCGGGGAGCCATTTGGCGGAGACGTTGGGGGTGCAAAGAATGGTGAGGGCGAAGAGGGTGGAGAGCAGGAAGGTGCTGAGCTTCATCGTGAGGTTGAGTGTGGATTTTGGGGCTGGTCGAAGGAGAGAGAGAAGAAAAAGAAGTGCTTCGATTGTGGATGAAAAAGGAAAAGATTGCGCTGGATTACAGTCTTCAAAGAGGTCGAGTGTATGCCCCACGGTTGGTCCCACCTCTTGAGAGCTGCGGCATCGCCTCTTGAGAGCTGCTGTGTCGGTGGACCACACCCACAGTAACTCACCGGTCATCTCACCGGATCCCACAAAGGCACCACACAAAGTCGTCACGACTAAAGGAGGGGGCTGCACAGCTGTAAACCCACTTGAATTCGGGGTCCCGAGATACGGAAAAGTACTCGATTGATCATTGCTTGGTGTGCGGCACATAGCGAGACTGAGAGCCAAGGACGAGATGTGAGTAACTGGCATTGTGAATGAGAATTTCTGACGATGTTGCTTAAAGAAGGAGACAGGAATGTGAACGGAGGAGGGGGTTATGAATCTACAGTGCTTGCGAGATACGGTGAAACGCTTTGGCGTAATCCATCTTCGGAGCATCGTCTCGACTGGGCAGCGGCGAGTAAATACTGACCCGATGGGTGTGTCAGATGGTTGTTCCAGTTCAAAGCATGAATTCTTTCGGAAAACGAGCTGCGTAGTACTCGGGGCAGCTCTGGTCCTTCTGAATTTCAGGATTCCCATCGGATCTTCTAACGTTGGCATGCCGACACCGAGTGATTCCGGGAGTGTAATCTTCGATCTCCAAAATGTATTCTCGATTGGTCATCGCTACTCCTCCTTGTCCACCTTTTGGGTTACCCAGTGGAAGCAGAACAAAGTAGTTCTCAGGTCCAGGGATGCCTTTGAAATTTTTGGTAGTGAGTGCTTTGAATGTGTGGTCATCGGTTACATAGCACATAAAGGCTTCCTTGCGTTGAGCACCCTTTGTCGAACAGTAGTCTTCATAGCGGAGATCCGTGCGCCATTCGGCGGAGACGTTGGTGATGCAGGCAAATGCAAAAGCAAAAGCGAGTGAACAGGAGAGTTTCATGCTGAAAGGTTGGTCGTAAGAAAAGAGAGGATATGTTTTGGGTTGATGCGAGGATGGAGAGACGAGAGAGACTGCTTTGACGAGGTGGGAAGCTTTTTCTACTTTTCGGAGAGCCTCGCTCGAACCTCTTCGCATCCGATAACGACAAGGTCCCACCACACCGCCGTCGCAAATGAAGGTCGGCCCCTGAACGCTCCTTCTGTCCCGACTTTGTACAGCCCACCTCATAAGACGCCCCCCGTCTCAAGGTTGGACGCAAGCAGGAGCGATGACTCAGCATCGCTTCTAGTGAATGCAGACCAGCGAGATGCCGGCTCAATCAAGCAGGAAACATGATATTTGAGTATCGCTCTCTTGCCGCACAAAGTTCTCCTAGCCGCATCGCTCACGTGTGCGTCACACAGCAGAACCTGGACCTAAGGCAGTGGTATGAGTAGCGGACATGTTGCGAATGGAACTGACTGACGAAGATGCTATATAAAGGAGGCATGATTTTGATAGAAGATGGGCCGACTATAAATTTTGCAAGCTGAATCTATCTTGACGCGTTCTCCTTCTTCACGTTGCTCTGAGTAGGGAGCGGTGGTTCAACCCCGGTCCGATCCGGTGTCCATCAAGAAGTAGTTTACCGGGAATTCCGAGATGATGTTCTTCTGGGGGCAGGTCTCGATTGTTTTAACAGGTACGGCACTGCCTTCCGTGATTGTAGCCGTGCGGCACTTGGGTCCTTGATACTTTGGATCAGTTCCAGGGATATAGTCGTCGATCTCCAACATGTACTGACGGTTGGTGATTGCTGGCCCTCCTCGTCCGCCTTGTGGGCTGCCCAAGGGAAGCAGAACGATGTGAATCCACATGCCGCTGTCAGTACTTGGACCAATAATCCCTCGGAACGTCTTAGTGGAGAGCCGTTTGAAATTCCACGGATCGATGAAAAAGCACATGTAAGCCTCTCTGCGCTCAGCACCCTTGGCTGAACAGTAGTCCTGGTACTGGAGGTTGTTGAGCCATTCGGCGGAGACGCTGGTGGTGAAAGCGACGGCGCAAGCAACGGTTGCGAAAAGGAAAGTGTGGTTGGTCTTCATCCTTGATCTCCTGGGTGATCTAACGTGTGAGGTGTGGTGTTTGAAGTAGAGAGTGAGAAAGAGTTGAGCTGTTGGTGGTGAGAGAGGACGAGACGAAGCTCGAGTATCGGCGTCTTTAATACACATGAGGACTAGATCGTGTGGCTGTGTGAGCCCCTAAAGCATGATGGGTTCCAAGCTATGTCCCACTAGAAGCCCCACCATCGTCTCATCTCATCTCAGCATCCCAAACCCGACAGATACTCCTTGTCGCCGCACGTTCTCTTCAACATGTTTTGGTGGACGACTGTAAAAACAGATGCAGTTACGGTACCAATCGTTTGAATCGACTATGGATTTCCTGAGAACAAAGAGAGGCGATGGTCTGAAACTTTAGTGAGTCGAACAGCATCGATCCATCTCGAGACGCAACAAAGTCAAAACTGGCGACACCCATGTTGGTGAGCGGCTCAGTTCCATAACATGCCATACGAAAAGTCAAGACTTTCGGCACCACACATTTGGATTTCGTCAAAAGGTACTGCTTCGCCTCGTTTCCGGATCGTGACCACGTTGCATTTGGGAATTGATGTATAGAAGCCGGTCTCCTCCGAAATATCGATAGTGTAATGCGCTGTTTCGAAAGCAAGTCCGCCCTTCTTCTCGTCGAAGGGAAGTAGCACGAACTTGAGTCCATTCGGACCGAGGTATCCCTTGAACTTCGTCGTAGGGGTAGAGAACTTTTTGAGGATGGCTGGGGTTGTTTCGAAGCAGGCATGGGGCTCGTTGACCATGGAACCTGTGTCGAGGCAGTATTCGGAGTAGCGATGTCCAGGTGTTTCTTCCATGAAGCCGGCGAAAGCAGTGCCCATGGTGAGCAAGGCCCCAGCGACGATTACGAATAGAGTGGAATGAAGCTTCATAGTCGGTGTGCGGATGTAGCTGAGAGCAGGTTCAGCTGTAAGATTGTTTGGCAGGAGATGGGTGTTGGAACGGAAGATGAAGAAGTGAGCTGTGACTTTTCGACGGGTTTGCATCCCTGGTCTTGGAGTGACGAGAAGCAAGCCCCTGAGCAACAACAAGTGGGCTTGACGCCGACTCTGTGGTACACGGCTGAATGTGGGTTCCAAGCGTCTCACCTCATTTGATTCGCCGGTCCGGCAAGAGAGCGCAATCTATCAACGAACACATTTCCTCATATCGCACACTCAAGTCTCGCACCTCTGAATCAACTGAAGACGATCATGAAGGCTTGTTTTCGACGATTGGTTGCCGAATTAAGCGCAAAAATAACGCCGATCTTTCGGCCCGCTTCAAAGGGCGCTGGGTGTCGACAGACGTCACAACAATGGCTTGACAAGATCTCGCTAGGGAAAGCCACAGCGCCGGCGCCGGCACAGTACTTGGGCTCCTTGGTCTCCTTCTTGCCGGTGTTGATAGACACTTCCGTACATTTTCGAGTTTCACCACGGTATTTGGAATGGTAGCGCTTAAACTCCAGCGTGGATTTGCTTGTCTTGACCGCTGGACCCGAATCGCCCTCTAGGGGCAGTAAGACGAAGTGTTGACAGCCAACAGCGACAAGAAGGGAGCATAATGCTTTTGTGACGCCTGTCCCACCCTCAGACAATTGCTGTTCTGCGCTCGTTGGATGGGAGTAGCTCGTGTTCATTTGAGTACAGGAAAGGCGGACAACAGTGTTGGTCCAAAGATTGGAAAGAGGCGAAGAGATCAACGCCTCCCAGACGCCGATAGCAAGCTGCGTGGGTTGAAAATGATACTGACATCCAACAGGAAAGCGTGTGCGGTCAAACCTCTCGTCCCATTTTGATGGCGCGCCAAGCCTGTTCTTCGGCCACAGTCCTACAATGTGGCGTCGTGAAACAATGAATGACGATTTCACTCTCGACAGAGCTCTTGATGAATGCTACGCTGAAGAGAACAAATCGGTGCCGTCATAAGTTTCGGGAGTTTGGGAGGGACACGCGCGGTCGCGCAAGGTTAAGTTCAGGTTTCGTTCGTCCAACTTAATTGAAAACGTCCATGGGGAATGCTTTGGGACCGTCCTCCGGACACCAAGTCAGTGTTCCAGTAATCAGATATGGAATGGGGCGAGACCTAACTTGCATCGTGGAGCACTTGCTAACATGGCCGGATCGCTCATTGGAGAGGTCGAATTCCATTATATACCTTGCCGCAACGACCTCTAATCCTGGCTGAGCGTTGTCCAGGGGGAAGAGCACAAATCTACCATCGTATCCAATGAGTCCTTTAAAGGCTGCATTGTTCAGCATCTCTGCAGCCCGGTCATCGCGAGAAAAACACATGCTCAGGGTGTTGCGCCTGGAGCCATGAGGCGAGCAGTAGTCATTCACCCAAATTCCGTTGCTGTTAGAGTCTTCCTTTGTCCACTCGGCAGCGGCCGACATGCTGCCCAAGAAGAGCGCCGTTGCAAAAGTCCCGATGAAAGACTGAATCTTCATGGTGTCCGATGAGTTTCAAGCTTGAGGAAGTTGGTTTGAGGAAGTTGGTGGTAGGAAGGAAAGTGATGATTGGGGATCATAGCTCCTTTTCGCCCCAGAAAGAGCTCATTCGGCTTCAGGGGCACGCTCCTGAAGCCCAGGTGGGTTGAAGACTAGGTGGCGGTCCCAAATGGGGCTGTGCTTCGGCGAAGCAAAAGGTGGTGACCCCAATTCCAGCGCTCTGCGGTCGTATCAAGCAAGACATTGGCCTCAAGCAGTAAATAACCTCAACCACGACCGCACGTACCGACGAAGTGGGACAATCAATGATGATTTTACTTTCGGTGACGTTGTTCACGACGGACTACGTGGGCTAAAGAGAACAGAGAAGGTGTTGTGAACGCATCGAGAAGCTCGGGTTCAGTTGCTTGGTTACGCCCTATCGAGTATTGAGTAGCGTCTGGCTTAACTCCAAAGCTCTTGAGGGAATTTTACGGGGCCCTGTATGGCACAATAAGTGATGGTGTCCTTGATGGTGGCTGGTTCGGCACGAGGCCTGAGGAAGAGCCGGGTGCACTCGTCAGGCCGACCAGCTCTCTGACCGGAGAGGTCAAATTCCAAGAAGTAGCGAGCGGCTTCGACCGCCAGTCCAGGATGGGCATTGTCGTCTAGAGGAAATAAAACAAAAGGATGATCACCACCAGCAAACTCGGGCGGGGCCGAAATTCCATTGACGTCCATATCCGTCAGCCGTTTCAGCGAATCGTCGTCAGGCAAGAAGCAGACCCTAGGAGTCTCGTTCTTGTCGCCTCCAGCATAACAGTATGGGGACACATTGAAGGAATATTTCCATTTGGCAGAGACGGGGATGCAGCTCATAAGGAGCGCAGATGCCAGTAGTCCGAAAAGAGGTTGAATCTTCATTGTGTCCGATGAGTTTCGAGCTTGAGGAAGTTGATGGTGGGAAGGAAAGAGGTTATCTGAAGACCATGGCTCCTTTTATCTCCAGAAAGGGCTGATTTGGGTTCAGAAGTACGCCCTAAAAGCTCATTTGGCTTCGGAGCCGCGCCCCTAAAGCTCAGGTGGGCTGAAGACGAGGTGAGGGTCTCACATCAGGCTGTGCGCCGACAAAGTCAAAGGTAGTCACCCTGATTCCAGCGCTCTGCGGTCAGATCGAGCGACACATTGTCAAGCGGTATCTCAACCACGATGGCACGCACCGGCAATGTGGGACAGTCGAGTTCGATTTCGAATGGCTCGTTGACAACAGACTAAGTGGTCATAAGCAAACAAAGAAAGGGCGGTGAAGATTAAAGTGAGCTCGAACCGGCGATAACGGTCCGAATGATCGTTTTAGAGAAGGGCAACGGGAAATACACGGAGCCTGCCAAGTTTGGGGCAGAACTCTCTGGTTTCGGCTACGTGGGCGTCTTTACCACGAGTCCAGATTTCCAATGTGTGGCACTCGCCACTGCGGTCCTTGTCGAGATCGAACTTCAACGTATAATCGTGCGTCTCGAGTGCCATTCCGGTATGGTCACATTTTAAGACGAAGGCGTCCGTTCCCACGATTCCTTGAGAAGGGTATCTCTTGATTGAGTCAACGATCAACTTTTCATATACGAAGCAAACGTACGCCCTCACGTTGGGATCAGGTTGGGCGCCAGGCTTACACAGCGAGCTGACATACGCAGGGTCGTCATACCAATAGGGCTGGTCGATGGCGGAGACAGAGACGCTGCCCATGAAGAGGGCGCAGGCGAGGGTTCCGAATAGAGATTTGATCTTCATAGTGTACGTTAGAAGTCTTGAGCTTGAAGAAATTGTTGAACTTGGCGGTAGGAAGGAGAGAATGATCTGGAGATCATAGCTCCTTTTCACCCTGGTGAGAGCTCATTCGGCTCCGCTCGCCACCCAAAGCTCAGGTGAGCTGAGTAGAGCCCAGGCGGACTGAGTGAGCTCAGGTGGGCTAAGTAAGGCTCAGGGGGGGCTGAAGACGAGGTGGGAGGGTCCCACACCAGGCTGTGCTCCGACAAAGCCAAGGTACAGTAGTGGCCCTGATTCCAGCGCTCTGAGGTCAGGTTAATCGACACACTGGCCTCAAGCAGTGTCTCAACCACGACCGCACGCACCATCGATTGTGGGACAATCGCGTTCAATTTCGAGTGGCTCGATTGACATCGAACTAAGTGGGATTGACATCGAACTAAGTGGGCTTGAGGGAACCGATAAAAAGGGCGGTGGGGATTGAGGTGAGCTCGAACCGGCGACAACGGTCCGAGTGACCGTTTACCAGGTATACTGACTAGGGAAGATACTGGGCCCAGTCTTGGCGCAGAATACTCTGGTGGTGACCGGGCGGTCCATATGCTTCTTAGCGTAAATCTCCAATGTGTGGCAATCGTCATGTGACTCCTTATCGAGATTGAATCTCCAGATGTAGTTCGTCGAGTCGAGCGCTACTCCGTTCGAACCAGAAAGTAATACGAAGGTGTTCGGTCCCACGATTCCACTAGAAGGGTAGTCGACACGCTGAATCATATCAACGAAAGCTTTGTTGTAAAAGAAGCAGATATACCCCTCAGAAAAAAGGGCGTTCACGCCGTCAGGGTTACAGTACTTGTTGACCAGCTCGCCGTTATCCTGCCAACTTGCGGAGACAGAGACGCTGCCCATGAGGATGGCGCAGGCGAGGGTTCCGAAAAGAGATTTGATCTTCATAGTGTACGTTCGAAGTCTTGAGCTCGAAGAAGTTATTGAAGTTGGTGGTAGGACGGAAAGAGATGGGGCTCGAATTCAAGGCTTCTTATAGCCGTCATAAATGGAGACTTACCCCTAAAGCGATTGTGGGCTGGAGGTTCAGACCGGCGACCCGAATGAGTCTGAGCGACAGTCAATGGCCGATCAGACCCCTATCATCTCATTGATCTTGCGGTCAGATCGAGCTATACAATGACGCCTCAACGTCGTTGCTTGACAACGCTCTTTCAAACAATTCGCACTGTGTGGCACTGTGGCAAACAATAGCCATTTCATCTACGAGTGTCTCGTTGACAACGGACAATGTGGGCTGCAAAGAATAGAATAGGATTTGTTGATGTCGTGACTTGCGTAGCACAGTCCTCAGAGAACCTCGAGTGGGGGTTGCCTGTTCGCGTTACGCCGAATTCGGTGACGACACCTTAAACGAAGGCCAGCTTTGACGGGAATCCAATATACTCGTCCTTGTCGGGACAGTACGGGATGTAATCCAACGGTCCGGCTGCTGGATTGCTTCTGATATTGGTGACGAGCTCAGTACACTTGTTGTCCGCACCCCGACCAGATCGTCCATAGAACTGGTTGAACCCCAATGTGAACATCGGGCCCTCAAAAACGAGTCCTTTCTGCCCGTCCGGACCGTCCAGAGGGAAGAGAACGAAATTGTTCCCATCACGAATTCCCTTGAACCCCATTTGAAAGTCGGTGAACATCTGAAGGACCCCGGCATCGGAAATGAAGCAGACATGCAAAGTGTTGGCCTTGGCGCCTCCATGATGACAGTAGTCAGTAACTCTGTTGCCAGGCGTAGGTTCGATCCATCCAGCGGAGACGGAGCTGCTGCCCAACAGCAGGGCGCAGGCGAGCGAGCCGAAGAAAGTTGCGATCTTCATAGTCGTCTTTGATGTGTTTGGAGGATTGAATGGTGGAGAAGGGATAGAGTGTTGGTGTTAGCAAAAAGAGGGAGGCGAAGCTCGAACCGAGGCTCCTTAAATGCGAGTTCATGACCTTGACCGGAGTAAGAAAAAAAGCATTCGAGCTGCCGTGGGTGCTACGTTAAATGAGCTCCACAGCCGGCTATCAGTTGGTATGATGTCGCGATCTGGGTTGACGCCTTCCCTTGATTGTCTTTATGCACCACCGGTGGTCCTGTGGGACACGCTAAGCCTCATTTTGACGCCGGTTTCGGACCCGTTCCTCATGTACTATGGTGGCACTGTGGGTTTCGCTACGCCGATTCCGACCTCTGTTGCGGAACGTTTCCTCATCAGACCAGACTGTGTGGGTTCACGCATTGGAGAAAGGGGGATCGAACGCTGCAAATTTCAAAGTGACTTCATCTAAAAAAGGCGTCAAGTGGGCGTTGATCGCAGAATCGCAGGTCGTGGCTGTGCAGGTGGGCTCGTGATTGATGTAAGATACCCCTGACATCGTTCTCCAAAGAGCTTGGGTCGGAGTTGCCTCTTCACACTTCGTCAGTGCCTTTCATGAAAATGTAGTTGGGGAATCCGACATACTCATGATCATCCGGACAATACTTGACGTAGTTGAACGGCTGGTTCGGTCTCTTGCGGGCCATGACGGTGAGGACGGTACACTTGCTGCTACGACCAGACCTGTTGAGATTGAATGTCAATGTGAAGTTTGTAGTCTGCATCGCTAGTCCACTCTGACCTTGACTGTTCAGAGGAAGCAGAACGAAGTTGTTGTGGTTATCGCGGATTCCGTTGAACACCACTGAGGCTGGGTCGATTAGGCCAATGGTCCTGGGATCGGCATTGAAGCAAACATGCAGGGCGTTCCTCTTGGAGCCTCCATGATGGCAGTAGTCTACCACTTTGCTTCCCGGCGTTTCGGCGGTCCAGCCAGCGAGGACGGAGGCAGAGAAGCTGCTCATCAGAAGAGCGCATGCGAGTGTACCAACAGAAGCTTGGATCTTCATCGTCGTCTTGATGCTGTATGTCTGGTGGATGAGCGTGTGAAGAAAAGGTAAGAGCGTTGGTGGTGGGGAAGAAAGGCGGAGGAGCTGGCGACCAAGGCTCTTTAAATGCGGATGAATGAAGCACCGGGAACACTTGAACCCCAATCGAGGCTGGGCCCCACCGTCGACTAACTTATCCGCACGGTCCTGCGGTGACGATTTGCTCAATCGCAGTCTTGCAGACTTGCGCTGCGAGGTACGATGGACCACTTCCGACTCCGAATTTGAGAAACACCCTTTCATCACACTACGTGGGACCACGAAAACACAGGAGGAGGGGCCGAACATCTGAAATTTACGTGCTACTTCATCTAAAGGGCATTGAGTGGGCGGTGTTTGTATGCTGGTGGAGATGGTAGGAGCTCCTATCAGCACATTCTACTTCCACAAGTAGTTCGGGAGCACCAACGGGTTGGTGAGGGTGGTTTGCTGAAATTGGTGCACCTCCCCAGGGTTGTCCTTAACCCTGATCCGGACCTCCGTCTGGATTGGCCAAAGGCCCGCCGTGGCTGTAAACTCGACGGTGTACTTTTCAGTTTCCAGCGCTAATCCCCCATCGTCGTTGTCTCGGGGAAGCAGCACAAAGCTTTGTATATCGGGTCCGAGGTAACCCCTGAATTCTCCAGAGTAGATGGAAATGTTCCGCATCGTATCTTTGTCGGCTGTGTAACAGACAAAAGCGTGGTCTTGTTGGAGCTGGGTGTTACTGTCGTCGTCGATTCGACAGTATTTGTCGTAGCTCTTTTCTTCTGTGACTTGAAGCCATTTTGCGGAGATGCTGCCGATGCAGACGAACGCACTGATCAGGGAAGCGAAGAAGGCGGTTTGGATCTTCATGTTGAAGCCTTTCAGAAGGGTCAGAGCGTTGAGGTGAGTGTGCGAAGTAGGAGAAAGAAGGCGAGATCACAACCTTGTCGATGTCTTTCATCAGTGTCAAAGTGTAGCAGTCTCGCATTGAGCTTCGCAGGTGACTAATCAGGGAGACCCTTCGTTTGTAGGGTCGGAGGGGCTCGGTGGTCACAAGTGGGTCGAGACTGGGTTCGTAGTCAAGGTGTCACTCGCAACCTCCCACGCTCTGCCTTTCTGAACACCAAGCGAGCTGAGACCATACGAGTACTGTAAGAGGGCAACCATGAAGGGTCCCTTTTGGCTTCAAGACGGGAAACAGTGCAACCGATGGTGGAGACTTGCGCCAAGATCGACCCCACAAGCAACACACCAATATCAGTTGGTGGGCACAAGTTGATTGCAACTAGACGGCCGAGATCTGCTCCAACCGATCGACTACAGAGACAACCTCGAGACCACCAGACGAAAACCGTGAACCGATGACCGCCTCCCGACATCCGGCTTCTTCTCGCACGTGTTGCATCCGCCTCCTACTGCCACAAGTACCTTGGAAGGTCCATATAATCCGTTCCACACATTGTGACCGTCTTCAACACCTTGCTTGGCTTCCTATAGATCGTGACTAGAGTGCACTTGTCTTGCGGCGGAGCTTGTGTGTCGTCGATGTAAAAGCTAACATCAACCGTGTAATCGTCCAGAACCAAGGCAGTATTCAAACCAACTGCTTCATCACCATCGCTGCCTATGCTGGGATCAGCAACGCTGCCTATGCTAGGATCAGCAACATCGTCGGGAGGCAGCAGAACAAAGTGAAAAGCATCGGGTGCGAGATAGCCCTTGAAATTGGTCTCGTCCATGAGCCTCTTGAGGATCTTCGGATGAGCTCGGAAGCAAGCGTGCAACGTGTTGACCTGTAAACCTTCGGGCATGCAGCGATGATAATAGTTGTCTTCAGGCGAGACAGAAAGCCACTCGCCCGAGACGATGGATGTTGAGAGAAGGCTGACGACCATTGCTATGAGGGTCGTGTAGATCTTCATGTTGTGTTGTGTGCGGATGGAATTGAAGTACGGACCAGTCGATGGAAGAAAAGACAGGTAGACTACCTTTTATGATGGCAGATCCAAGTGCGGCCACATGTGGCTTGAACTCGATTGAACGTTGCCACGCACCGTAAATGACCTTCTCGACGGTCGACAAAAGCACTGCATTAATGAAGCTCGTTCTTCGCATGGCCGCCCACCTGCGTGCCACCAATCTTGCATGACAATCACGCAAGCCCAGTCAATCTATCCCAATCAAGCTGCAGGCTGAAGTATTCCGACCAATAGTTGGCCAGATCCTTCTGATTCATGGGCGTCGGGCTGACCTCATTCTGCTGGTCGTGCTGCATCGCACCGCCGTCTCCACCGTATGCGGCAGCTCGATCTTTCTCGCCCACTAGGCCGACACCTGCTGCCACACCGGCGACATTGCTTAATGTGCTTGCATGAGTGGAGAACGTGGTTGGGGAATGCAGAGAGCCGGTGCGTCTGTCGGGCGTGGAGGGCGAATCAGAACTTCTTCCGCCTTGCGCAGAATCGCTGCTGCTGCTGTTGTTGTTGCTCGAGGTGCTGGTGGAAGGGTCGGGGATGAAAGGGTCGTAGCAGAACGATTGCTTCGGTGGAGCTGAGAGGTCGTTTTCCTGTTGATCGTAGGTATTGTTGAACAGCGTCACCAAAGGAACGCTGGCGAGAGAGCGCGTCAAAGGCGAGCCAACGGAGGCAGCCAGTGCACCGGCAAAGAGACTCGTGGGCTCGGCAAAAGATCCGCCGAAGGAGTTGGCGTTAGGAGTCATTGACGTCGTGGCAAGTGGGGAATGAATCATTGGCGTGTTGCCCATCATCCCCTGCGGACCCGCCGTAGGAGACATGAACGACGAGTTGAAGATGGGCGGCAAGAAGGCGGACTGAGAATTGAACGACATTTGCGATGCATCCCCATGAATGGCTGCAGGGGTGGGAAGCAGATGAGGTGGTGGCGTGTTTGCGGTGTGCATGTCGGCGAGTCTTGGCGTGGTCGCATTGCTTTCCGGTTTGACCAGGATTTCGTCATGCTGCTGCTGCTGCTGCTGCCCACGGCCAGAAGTGGATGCGTTTGAGGCGGGTGGGCTCGCAGGGTCTACACTGTCATTTGCACTCTGTTGCTGTTGCTGCTGCTGCTGCTGCGAAGTGTTCCTGAATGCCATGCTTGCAGCTCCCGGTGTCTCCCTCGCCGCTACGGCCAACTTCCTCAACACTCTCAAACCAGATTTGGCCATCTTGAGACCCGTCCACTTTTCGGGCATTCGATCGAAGAAGTCGGTCAAGATGGCCAAATCTTCAAGAGCCGACTCGGCGTGCTTGCTCTGCGGATTGACAAACACGATATAGGCACCAGCGATGGCGGCTTGGTAGGTGTAGTAGGCAATCTTCCAGAACATGGTGGCGCGGGCGCGGCCGAGGAGGTCAATCATGGTCTGCTGTGCGCGAGTGATGCGGCGAAGCGCCTGAGCGCAGATGTGCAGCGAGACTTGATTGAATTCGCTACCGGTGGACTTGACCGGTGGGTCAGACGAGGACGAGCTGCTGCCGCCCACCTTGCCAGAAGCGTCGGGTTCGGCATCGGCGACAGGGAAGAGGTTGGAACGATGAAGAGACAGGATGGTGTAGAAAACCTCGACGGCGAGATTGCCCGACTGATGCACCTCCATAAGCCCTTTTGTTTTGATGTCAACACCAGCGGCATGGTAGTTGTGGATTGCCTCCTCTTCCGTATCCGATCCAAGCAAGTCGATGCGGCCTAGATCAGGTCGATAGCGATCGGGGATGTTCATGTACCACTGCAGCACCTGTTCGGTGAAGTCGATGATCTTGGCCTGACTCCAGCTGCGGTCCTGGTTTTCGTCCAAGTAAGTTCTCGCGAATTGGCTGAACTCGCATTGGAGGATAGCGTAGGTGATGGCGCCAGGCGAGTCGCCGTCCTTGATGCCTGGGAAGCGGCAGCTGAAGCGCGTGATTCCAAGCGGTCGACCAAAGATGCCGGATAAGATGACGTCTTGGTGGACGACAGCCCACCAGAGTCGTCGGCGCATGTCGGCTTCGACGGGATCCCAGTCATGCTTGATCTTGTATGGATCGACGTGGAGTCCAATGGATTGGGCTTGACGAGCGACGGAGCCGAGCAGCGGCCAGAAGGAAGCGGCGCGCTCGGTGTTGAGCAGGTAGGCACCAATGAGGAGCTGCGAATGGATGGTCTGGAGCGTAGGCGCCGAGAGGAAGGAGCAGAGTCGGAGCGACTGGTAGGCGGCGGAGAGGAAGAGGTCCGAGACCATCGCTGGCGATCTTGAAGTCGTGCAGGTTGATTGCTGCTGTGCGTCAGCGGTGGCCGACTGGCTCGAGGCTGCTTCCGCCGCCGGACGAGGAGAGGGAGATGAAGCTCTGCTGGCGTGACGACTGGCTTGCTGGGAAGCTTCGCCGGTAAGGAAGGCGTCGAGCATCCTGACCTTGCGGTCAACACCTACAGTGGTGCTTTCGAGGTCGCAATTCTTTCCGAGGGCGCAGATCATGAGAAAGACAGCGAGCCATGGGAGTGACACCTGAGACTGTTGCTTGCGCGACATCCTGGAAAAGGCTTTGGCGTGATCGATGGCAGTGGGGATGGTGAGTGCAGGGCACATTGCCGAGAAGTGGCGAACAAACGAGGCGCAGATGCTGTCAAAATCTTCAGGTTTGGGGAAGAACGGCAGCACTTCATCGATGAAGGCGGTTCCTGAGCTCCAGATGGTGGCAAAGGGGAAGGTGTCGCGGGAAGGGTCGAGGACGCTGTTGAATGCGGACTGCATGTCCTTACGAGCCATTGTCTCGTGGATGCCAGTGCTCAGGTTGCCGGCATTGGTGCGAGAAGAAGCAGCGGTGCCAGCAGCAACCTTGCGAAGGACCTTGTCGCCTGACGAAGTGTCGCCATAGTACATTCTTGTACCGTTGATGTTCTTTGGTGAGTCAAGCTCGTGAGAATGGTGGTGGGACGGGCGACGTTGCAGCTGATGCTTGTACACCGAGGGCGTGGCAGTAGCATTGGTGAAGCGGTCGGCTGGCGACGAGGCGGTGCTGGCAGAGCGATCGGATGGACGCCATGCATCGTGAGAAGATGAGGCTGCTGGATCGGATGGCGAAGCACGAGACGAGGAGGTAGCGTGCGATCCAGGTCCTGACCAGTGGAGGATGCGAGACTTGACAGCATTCGAGTCGGCGTCCTGATGTTGAGGACCTGCGATCTCTGCAAGCATCTGTAAGCCACGTGCGGCGTGCATGTCATTGGAGCTCGAGTAGGAGTGATGATGGCGTTCGCTTGCTGTTGAAGTATGTGGCCAGTTCGAGCTATCTGGAGCACGCGACGTCGAGGCTGAAGCATGCGACTGAGTACGGAGGAGCTGCTGAAGACGACGGGTCTCGTTGCGAGCCTCTTCCAGCTCCCTTCGGAGCGCAAGAAGCTGCTTTGAATCTTGAGGCGGTGTGTCGTCATCGTCTTCGGAATCGTCGTAGGAGCCTGGCTGCTTGGATGAACCCGAGACAGGCTGATGAGGGAGACGCGAGTCATAGCTGCATTCGCTGCCTTGGCCTGCGCGAGCGCACCTACCACAGGCAGGTCGACCACGATCGCAAGCGCGCTTTCCCTTGAGGCAAGGCAAGCAGGATTTGGGAATGCGAAGACGTTTGCGCTTGGCTGGTTGACCATCGTCGTGAGTAGCAGTGGCGACGTCGTCGCTGTTGCGCGCCATGTTGGTTTGAGTATCCGCTGGCAAGAGGGGCCGATACGAAGTTGCCACGAGAGGCGAAAGGTTTGAGTCGTGCGGCAATAACGAAAGCCCGCAGCGCAGCGAGATCGTGTGTGGTGGGCGCTGTGAAGGCAGAAGCAGTGATGTGCTTGTTCGAGATGCGTTTAATCAATGAGAACGAGCGACGAGGACGATGATACCGAGCATATGGTGAGGCAGAATGAAAAGGAAAGAGGACAACAGGTGAGGGAGGTGAGTTGACTGAGAAGGAGAGATTTTACCCCGGACGAGTGCAAAGTCGAGTCGCGGTGCGCAAAGGCGTTTGGCTCAAAATTGTGGCTCAAAAAACGCACAACCGCGTCAAAAGGGAAAAAAGCTCAGCTGCAGAGCGCAGTCTCGACTGAGCCAATCTTGAGCACAGCAGAGCGCAGTCTGACCGTCCCTCTTCGTCTTCAATGACCGCCACTGACAACATGAAGCTTTGTCTTCAACAACCATTCTCATCTGCACAGATCATTTTGCGAGCATCGATGCCCCCATAAGGAGGTCTGGATCTGGAGGCTGAAGGAAGAGGTGGGCGACGATTCTCACGAGCTTGGATCCGAGGAGCTCGTCGCGGGAGGTGGCGGAATCGCAAGTGTGGCAGCCGCTGAGATCACACATTAACGTTGCCGACACCGACTTCACCCTCTCTCTTCCCACATGCTGGTTCATCAGCAAAAGCCCGGATACTGTATGAACACGATCTCGACGTCGATGTCAAAGGATGAGGCTGCCCTTCCGAGGCTCTACACCATCTGAAGTTGTCATTTGGGTCTGCAGAACCCTTCCGAGTCGGAGCTCTATAATCACTGCACACACACGAGGACCCTGACCAACTCAGCTCTCTTTTTTGCGGATCGCAGCCTCGAAGGATGCGGAATTACGGTTGACATCGAGACAAAGGAGTGCTGGTTGTCAGCGGAAACGGCTCTCACACCTCGGTGTCGTCGAAAAAATTTCATCTCGGCAGATGCACGTTCAGGGTCTTTAACCTTGATGCTGTTTTCGATGGCTCTCTTGAGGCTGTCTCTGCGCCACGCATCCCTCGACTATCTTTGCTGATACACTTCCACCATCGCGTTTTTGGTTCACCGCAATCGAGGCCGACTGCTTTCTCGGTATGTCATTGCCTGAGCGGACTGCGGCTTCCCCCTCTTCATCCGCGCCGCGGACACTCGACGATCCGCTCTCGGATCATGCTTCGAGTCACGACAGTCCGTTCCAGGTTCAGGGTTCCCGCGCATCTCAGCATACAGTCGTCCACGAAGTCTCTGCGTCAGAATCGCGAGATGACTCGAACAAACGTACCCCAATCAAGCGCAAGCAATCTGACGTCTTCGACTCGGCTGCCGCAGAGCCTACTTCTTCTGACGCAAGTCCACTACGCCGCTTTGTTCATAACAACGACACCATCAATCGCAGACAAGCTTCGCACTCAAACAGTCCTCTGAATGCCTCGCCTGTTCGCCAACGTGCTGGCAAGGGGAAGGCAGCCCTGTTCGGCGGCACTCAGGCACGAGACAGCCCGCAGCTAGCAACGAGTGGTGCGGACAATGCGTCATACTTGCGGCCTCCCTCATTTGCCGAGTCCCAGTTCGCTACCATCATCCGTCGTCAACGCAAGAGGAGGATCGTCTCGCCTACGAGCAATCAGAATGCAGGTGCCATCTCATCCATCCTCGACCTCGAAGCAGTTACGCCATCCGACGCGTCTCCGCACAACGATGCTCCCGGCATAGATGATCTGCACGCTTCCGATGCAGGCTGGACCAACGCACTTCGTCGTGGAGAGCTCAAGACTACACTCGATCGCACGACCGATGCGCCCACTACAACGCTCGCCACGGACCGACAGGATCCGCTCATGGCCATACATCGAGCCTGGGAGTTTGCTGGATGGGGCTCCATCTCGCTTCTCGAGCTCCCTCCGTCACCGACGGGCATGGACAAGTCAACCGCTGCCCAGCCTCCACGTCTTCAGCTTGGACAATGGAAGGCCTCGGCTATTGCAGGCAACGCCGTAACTGGCTCTGTATTCTATGCGCTCCCAGCCGTCGTCGCCGTGTCGTCGGTCATGTCGCCCATCTCGATCCTCATCGCTTGCCTCCTGCTCTATCCCTTCCGACCCATCATCTGCGAGCTGGCTTCGGCCCTTTCAGCCAGCAACGCCGGCAACTACTCGTATCTTTCCAACATCTCGACCAAGCTCGTGGCTGTGCTGGCCGCCGCCATCACTCTTCTCGACGCAGTTGCTACAGGAGCTGTGAGCGCTGGTACTGCGAGTGCTTACATCGAAGGCGAAACGCTGATGAATCACGCACACATCGATGGTCGGCTCATCTCTGTGCTCTTGCTGGTCGGACTTGCGGCGCTGTGCTTGCTGGGACTGCGCGATTCGAGCAGCGTCGCCCTCGGCATGTTTTTGCTTCACGTGCTCACCATGGTCATGCTCATCGTCGCTGGAGCGATTGCGTGGATCCGCTCTGGCAACTCGCTTCTGCAGGAGAACTGGACGCTGGGTATGGCGTCCATCCAAGCGCCGTCGACAGGAAAGGGGATCGCGCGCGCTATCTTTGATGGTGTCTGCGTCGCCTTTGTCGGATTGACTGGATTCGAATGCAGTCCATCGTACATCAACCAGGTCAAGCCCGGCGAGTTCCCCAAAGCGTTGCGCAACTTGCACATCATCGTGTTGCTGACGGAAGCGCCCCTGATGCTGCTCGTTCTGGCGCTCGTCCCCATGGATGCTATCTTGGGTGGATCGAACGTACTTGCGCTGCTTGGACAAGTGGCGGGAAGGGGCGCTTGGCTCAAGTTGTTTGTCGTTATCGACGCCTGCTTGGTGCTCTGCGGAGGCATCATCACGGGCATCGTCGCCTTTTGCGGCCTGATCGACACGCTGTGCGATGACAGAGTCGTGCCGCGAGCGCTGCAACGAAGACTTCCCAAGACAGGAGCGACGTATCCTTCCATCGGCCTCTTTCTGGCACTGACGCTGATCATGAGCGCCACGTGTGGATTCAGCCTGACGACGCTCTCGTCCGTGTTCAGTGTCTCTTTCCTTTGCGTCATGACGCTGTTCGGCATCTCGCTCGTGCTGCTCAAGTATGCGAGACCTTCATTGCCGCGATCGCCCATTGCCAGCCTCGCGACCGTTTTTCTGGGCATCGGTATAGGCATCACAGCCATGGCAGGCAACTTTGCGCTTTCGCCCGTCATCATCGTGCAGACGCTGGTCTACTTTGTCGCTATGGCTGCAGTGCTGATCGCACTGGCTCGCAGGGTGGATCTTGCACGTATCCTGGTCTGGCTGGTTGAGCAGCAGCGTTCGTCCACCCTCGGACGGCTTCCGCTCAAGTTGGAAAAGCAGCTCATCGGCTGGATCCGCAGCGAGCGTAGACATCCAGTCATCTACTTTGCCAAGTCGGACGATATCTCGGTGCTAGCCAACGCTCTCTACTACATTCAAAAGAACGAGCCGACGTCGCAATGCAAGCTGGTACATTGCTACAAGTCGATCGATGCGATCCCTGAACAGCTCGACGAAACGTTCCAGCTGGTCGATGAGATCTTCCCCACTGTCACGGTGGATCTGGTCTTTGTCGAAGCTCCCTTTACACCCGAGGTGGTTCGTGCCATCACTCAACGCCTTGGCATTCCGCTCTCGCGGTCCTTTATCTCGTGTCCCAGCGGCCGTGGTGCTCTCGTTGGCTCGCAACACGCGCTCAGCGACTATGGTGGCCTCCGCATCATTCTGCCCTAGTCTCTCGAGCTCGAATTTTCACTGCATTTACATTTGATACCCCTGCCATTTCAGCATTGCATTTCAATCCAATCTTTCATATGCGACGTTGCCAGCAAGCAATCGCCCGTACTGCCATTGCGATGCTGATTCGGATGCTGCGAGGTGAGCGTGTGAATGTGACTGATGATCAGTTGGTCGTTTGGATGGTTGAGTAATCGCACATCGGCTGGGCTCCGATGGTAGACGGCGTCGGCTACATGCACAGTGCGTGATTTTCGGTCCTAAGCTATTATAAGTTGACTTTCAGGGCGGAAAGGCAGAGGCGAAAAAGAGGAGGCTCGAGCGGCTATCAAAGTTCAAAGACAGCTCAGCCGTTGAAAATCGGGAAAAAAGTGGCACTTTGTCACTTTGGCTGCGAGTGTTGCTTTTTCTCGCTTCCCTTCTCCACCTCATCATTCCCCTTCCCACACCATCAATTTCGCTGCGATATCGTCTGCTGCGAGCATCTGCAAAGAAGACGACAGCGGATCGACCCGCCGTGCTCAAGCTCGTCGTACAATAGTCAGACCGGGCGCTGCTTGCTCAACCGCTGTGTTCCAACTGGTCGAGGGCGATAACGACACCACTCCTCAGCTCGTCTTCCGCACTAGGTTCGACATCACCCAAACCCCTCCAGCTCAAGGGGACCGATCCTCGCGACTGCAACTGCGACTTTCGACGATCCGATCACCATCTGACTGACATTGGTGGGCAGCATTCCAGCAGCAACGACACAATGAGGCGTGACTCGGCTTCCCGCAGCGCTCGATCCGCAAAAGTCGGCGTTTGCGACCTTCTCTCCCGACTCGTGCCGCTGCCCGATCAGTCCGCGCCCTCTACCTACCTCGTCACTTCAGAGATCAAATCGACGTTGCACAAGAACCTCTTTCGTCACCTCCTAGAAAGCGTTCCCACGCCTGCCGCGCTCCTACCGTGCGATCCTGGCACCAGCATTCCAGAGGCACTCACTCTTCTAGCATACTATGGCTGGAACTTGTCCCGAGCTCAAATCGAAGAGACTCGCGAGATCGCATTTGCCCGCAAGAAAGGCAAGCAGGCCCAGCGCGCACAATCGCCTTGGTCCACCTCGAGCGCCTACGATGATGTCGAAGATCCCGACCTTCTTGGTCCAGAATACTCTGAATCCCGCCGAGGCATGCCATGCGGCCATCTCTTCCAAAAAGGTGAAGCCGTCTATCGTTGTCGTGACTGTGGCCTCGACGACACCTGCGTTCAGTGTGCTCCCTGCTTCCAGGCCTCGATCCATGCCAAGGACGACCACGACGTCGTTTTCAGCGTTTCGTCGTCCAGCGGCGGCTGTTGCGACTGCGGTGACTCGGAGGCATGGAAGCAAGACGTCTGCTGCCGATTCCATTCCGAATCTTCCTCCAGCACAAATGCTACGACTGCCGACATGGAGCTTGAAGGCGAAGCACAGGACCCTGACCAAGCCGTGTCTGCCGCCGACCAGTCTGCTACCTTTACGAGAGCTTCGGAAGAAGCAGACGGTCTCGACCAGATCGACGATGCTTTGGCAGAACTTCCAGCACAGCTACGAGAGCCTTTGCTGGATGTAGTTGCCGAGCTCGTCACGCTCATCGCCACCGTTTTCGACCATGCACCCGACATCGAAGCACTTCCCTCGTTGCAAACGCCCGACATTGTATCAAATTTGCCCAGTCTCGAAGATGGTCTTGTCTCGCAACAGTCCAGCCGCACCCCTTCCAAGCGTAAGAGCAGCACCCTTGGCCCTCACGACAGCGACGAGGAGATGAGCGCTGTCGAGGTCGAGAACTTGGTCGGCGACAGCATCGACGAGGATGACCAGCACGACTTCACTGCGGATCGTGCCGCTTGGGGTTCACGCGCTCGCAGAGGCAGCCGTTCCAGTCCAGACGACAAGTTTATCGCCGAGGGTAGTAGCTGGCAATCAGCCCCTCGCTCTCTGGATGCATCCACCAACCACACCTCCGACAACGTCATGGCTGCAAGCGAGATGCTCTCGGCTTCCGCGTCACGGAGAAAGTCGAGCTCGGATAAGGCAAAGTCGCAGTCACCAGGCGAGAACGCAAACGCAAATCGTCAATACGCCGTGCTTCTGTGGAACGATGAAAAGCACAGCTTCAGCCAGGTCATCGACATTGTCACAGATGCCACAGGCCGATCCGAACACGACGCAAAGGGTGTCGCGGAGCGTGTCGACAAGCACGGAAGAGAGATCGTCGAGGTCGGACCAGATCTGCGTCGTCTTTACCAGATTGCGCGCGTCTTGCATTCCATCGATCTCGCTGTGACGATCCGACCAGCTTTCGATGTCTTTGCGGAAGAGGTGATCCAGATCGTGCTCAACTTCCTCATGGATCTCTCCAACTCGAACCTCTATCTTCCTTCCTTGCAGGGCGCGGATGGACGTCTCTTTTCGTCCGTGCCACTCAGCTCTTGGCTCGGTCAGCCGCTCAAGCCGGATGCTGCAGCGTTCAAGCAAATCGTGGCTCGCAGCCTGTTTGCACCATTCCATCCTCTCAAGCCCGTCGAAGCTGGTTCGATGAGCCCCGACTTTTTCGATCCCCGTCATCTCACCAACTACGAGGGCCTGCTTTTGATGGATTGCAAGCTGTGGAAGTCGGCACGAATGGACATCAAGGCGCTTCTCATGTCGCTCATTGCACGCAGAGAGATCAAGAAGGAGATCTCATTGCGGTTTGCCAAGATCTATCCCAAGCTCGTCGAGACTTTTATGCTCAAGGACCGCGAGCAAGAGTACTCCATCTGCTTGCTGACAGTACAGCTCTTCAGCGTGCCTTCGATCGCGACCATGCTCGTCGAGAAGGTGGGCTTCCTCTCCAAGCTTCTGTTGCTGCTTCAGTCCATCTTTGCCGGATCTCTCGTCAACGAACAGATCGACCTCGTCCTTCCGCCACCCACGCCTCCTCAGAACCAGGCCAATGTGCATCTCATGTTCCTGCGCCAATCTCGCAGCTATCACATCTTTTACGACATCCGCTACCTGCTTGCCTCTGAGGGCGTCCAAAAGCTCATCGCTCGAGGCGGTCAAGGTCATACGGACTATTTCCTCAAATGTTTGTCCCTCTTCCAGTCGATCCATCCTTCGAAGCGAGCCGTTTCGGCCCACGTCGAGTTCGAGAGCGAGATGTGGATTCCCGTCTTCCACATCAGCTCGCATCTGGGCAAAGCCGCCAAAATGTTCGGTGAATCGTTCGCCCATGCTGAACCAGCACAGTTGATCGAAGCCATCGTTGGCACCGTCCAGGCCATCTGCTGGAGCAGCGCCAAGCTGTCCAGCACCGACCCGGATTCGTTCCCTGAAGCCACCTTCCACGAGGCTCGCTACCTTATCGGCGGGGCAGCTGGCTCCAAGTCGCTGCCGGTCATCTCGTTCGCGGTCGACTCGCAACCTGTCAGCTTCCACCATCCGATGCATTGGCTCCTCGCCGAACTGACTAGGCAGATCCCCGTCGTTGGCCACGTTGCCTTGCAGAGGTGGTCCGGCTCCGAACGCCTTGACGCCTTGCTCCGCTCACGTGTGGACGAACAGAGCTTGCTGATTGCGCTCGACTATCCGCTGCGCGTCTGTGTCAAGCTGGCCCAGATCAGGTGCAACATGTGGGTGCGCAACGGTTTCGTGATCCGATCGCAGGCACATCATTACCGCGACAATTCCATGCGAGGCATCATGTACGACCAGGACTTGCTGCTGATCCAGGCTGGCTTTGCTCTGCTCGATACGGATCGCTTCTTGCTCACCATGATCGACCGCTTCTGCCTCCTCAAGTGGTTCAACTACACCAACACTGCGAGCGACAGACCCTACGACCCGACGCAGGGTGTCTTCTTGGCCGAAGAATTCCTCTTCCTCATCATCACGTGTCTGTCCGAGATGTCCTCCGTGTGCGCTTGGCCCATCGAAGCACAGATCCGACGCGAGGTCATCCACTTCCTCGCACTTGGCCAGGGCACGTTCACCGATGTAACGAAGAACATCCCCGAGAAGTTCACCGACCATGCTGCCTTCGAACGAATCCTGTCGCAAGTCTCGACTTTCCGCGCACCCGACGGCACGCACGACTTCGGCATCTTTGCGCTCAAGGACGAATGCTACGACGAGATTCAGCCTTTCTTCTACCACTACACGCGCAACCAGCGAGAGAAGGTCGAAGAGGTACTTCGCGAGCGTCAAAAGAAACGCCTAGCCCAGAGCAGCAAACGCGCCGTCTCAGCCATCAAGGACGAGGAGCTTCCGCCGTTGGTGCCCAGTCCTGCGCTGCACCGCCTTCGAGGCACTCTATTTGGTCGCTTGCCCGAGGTGCTCTTGAACGATGTCCTCATCGCGCTGCTTTTCCAGTCTTTGGACAACACGCGCGTCTTGTTCGTATATGCGCCAGACATGCTCGTTGACGCTGCGCTGCAGATCATCATGATGGGCCTGGTTGATGACGCTGAGCCTTTCGCTGAGAAGGCAGCAACACTTCGTCTTGCCCAGCTCGAGGACGTCGACGCCGAGGACTCCCAGGCAGACCGTCAAAGCCCCAGCGAGGCGACGCTTGTTGAGCTCTTGTGCAGCATCGAGCTGCTGGAAAAGTTCAAGCCGTTCAAGGCCAAGATCACCTGGTGTCTGGAGAAGCTCGCACTGCACTCCGAGAAGGCGCGTGCGGTCGTACAGGCGCACTTTTCGGCGACGGGACGCGGTGCTGTCTCTGTAGCCGATGGGCCGGTAGCCAGCGGCGCCTCGAAGCAAAAGAGCGCCGAGGACGCTCGACGAGCCGCCGCCAAAGCACGCCAAGCCGCCATCATGCAGAAGTTTTCGGCTCAGCAAAAGAGTCTATTGGATCAGCTCGGTGCTGACGACGATGACGACGACGATGAAGGCGAGGTGGATGCTGCTACGTCGTCTGCTGGAGCGGAAGCAAAGGCTCCCAAGAGGACTTGGGGTAGCTGCATCCTGTGTCAGGAGAACCTTGGTCCCGACAAGGCGTTCGGCAGTCTCGCTCACATTCAGCAGAGTAGGATGATGCGCATGACTCCAAAGCAAGATGCGCCCAGCCTGCAACAGGCTCTGGAAGCGCCGCTCACCATGGATCGCAGCAGCAGCACTGGCAAGCGTATCCAAGGTACGCCTCCCATGGGTCGATCTGGTCTGCCACAAGCTGGCAAGGCAAGACAAGGTCCTGCATACGGCAGCTTCCCGCAGGAGGACCACCGTTTCGGATTCTACGCTTCCACCTGCGGTCATCTCATGCACCTGCACTGCTTCGAGACCTACTGCCGAAGCGTCGAGCAACGTCACACGCAACAGATCGCCCGCAATCATCCCGAAGACTTGCATCGCTCCGAGTTCATCTGCCCGCTGTGCAAGAGTCTTGGCAATGTGATCTTGCCAGTTCCTGATGTGGCCGCTTCGTCCGATGACCCTTCCGCTTCCCTCTTTGCGCCGTTTGACTCTGTGCAGTCCGACGAGACACCGCTGCAAGACTGGATCCGCAAGATCAACATCGACATCCTCAAGCACTCGTCCAAGACCAACGTCGCCGACTATCAGGAGACGGATCACGGCAGCGGTGCGTTCCTGCCTTTCTTTGTCGACCATTCGCAGAGCTCGCTGCAGATGCGTCTCGAGATGGCCAACATCGACCGCTCGACTGGTCAAATGATCGACCGACTCATGAACGTGCTCAAGCCCATGTCGCATACGACGAAAGCGGCGAGGGAGAAGTTTCAGCAGCATACGATTCTGGCGCCGCAGGGCCGCAAGATGTACATTCCGGAAGAGCTGGTGGCGTACACGATTGCGATGTTGGAAGCTGCGCAGCGAGGGACGACGCCTTCGCCGTCGACGGACTGCGTGATTCCGGTGGAGCAGAGGTCGGTGGCGGATGCGCTCAACGGATCGACGGTTGACTTGTTGAGGTCGTTGATTCATTGCTTGCGGGTGTCAACGCTGACGTACAACGAGGGGTCGAAAGGTCCTGACATTATTCGTCGTGGGCTGCTCAAGCGGTTGTTGCCGCACTGGGGTGGTGACGATGCGGTGCGTTCGCCTTTGCTGCTTCGTGATCCCATGACGATCCTCATCGAAGCTGCTGTTGTTGCACCGGAGGCGCTTACGCAGTGCACGGCTCTTATGTACTACGTCTGCCTGGTTCAGACTGTCTTTGGATTGGCACAGCCTTCGATCTGGCCTCAGGTGTACGGTCATATGGGCAACATCTTTGGGCCTTCGTCGGCGCCTCGACCCGGTGCTGGTCTCAGAGCGGGCAACATCAGCAAGGAAGACATTGAAGAAGCGAGGTCTATCTTCCCCGATGTGCGTTGGACTGTCGCCAACATCATTGGGTTCGTCGGCTACGCTAGGGGTAACATCACACTGGGCTTCGACAATCTGGACGACGATACGCTGGCCAAGATGATCTGTAGCTATACGCTGCCTTTCCTACGTCGGGCTGCGATTCTCAGAAGGGTGCTTGGTGTGGCGTCTGCTAGCGGTGCGACGGCGGGATCGGATGCGATGGAAGATGGGGATGTTCCGCAGGGCGAGTATCGTCGACTGCTGGCGCAGCTGCATATTCCACTGCCTTCGGTGGCTTTGCCGGTGCGTGCAGAGAAGCAGACGCCGATGGCGAGCTTGGTGGAAGGGTGGATCAAGCATGCGTATGTGCCGTTGGCGTCGCTCTTCCGACCTCTGCCTATCCAGCCTGCGCCGCTGGGTAACTCGTTGTTTGGTGGATCGGCGTCGAACTCGGCGCTGCACGAACGGCCGTCGTCGGCTGCTGCTGTTGCGGCTGGTGGGAGTGGATCGGGCAGTGCGTCGCTGGCGAGTGGTGGACGGTCGTCTGCTGGATCGCAGTCGCTGACTTCGTCGTATCTGCAGGCGGCGGAATCGCATCCGACACTTCTGCTCGAGCATCCGCACATCTACGAGCTGGCACGGGTGCCGGCCGACCTAGCGACGCTGTTGCAAGATACACGACGACGAGCGTGCAAAAAGTGCGGCAACGTGCCACCCGAACCAGCGCTGTGCCTGCTCTGCGGCGACGTGGTCTGTCTTCAATCCTTCTGCTGTCAGAGTGAAGACGACGGAGAGCGAGGAGAGTGTAATCAGCACATGGATGTTTGCGGAGGATCTGTAGGTGCGTATTTCAAGATCAAGAGCAACCTCGTGTTGCTCTTGTACCAGGGAAACGGGACCTTCCACTTCCTATCGCCGTACTTGGACAGTCATGGAGAGATCGATGTCGGGTTGCGCAAGGGTCGGCCGCAGAAGCTGCATCAGCAGAGGTACGACGAGCTGAGGAAGCAGGTTTGGTCGCACGGCGTGGCGAATATCGTCGCGAGGAAGATCGAGGCTGCGATGGATCAGGGTGGGTGGCAGACGTTTTGAACAGCAGGAGTATTGATTTATTGAATGGTAAGAGTTATGATGCGATGAGATCGTGGAGTGATGAGAGAGCGGTGGTGAGGGCGTGGTGTTCCTGGTATGCGTGTTGGATGTGTGATTTTTCGATGTGAGGGATGGGTGAGGCGAGGAGATCGAGCGCTTGGGGGAGGTTGGATGTGATGTAGAGGGTGGAGAGGTGGTTTGTGAGGAGGGTTTGAAGGGTGAGGAGCGTTTCACGGACGTTATCCGGTGTGAGGAGGGGGGTGGTGATGTCGAGGGTGGACGGTGAGTGGAGGAGGAAGGTCAGGAGGAACAGGGGGGTGCTTATGCGGCCGGTGGGGGAGACGAAGAGCGGGTGGATGGCGTCTCTATCGACCAGGTCTGGGTCTGGTGCGGTGGAGGGGTGGAAGAGGTCGCATAGCGTGGAAGCGAGCCAGTCGGGTTGCGGCGAAGGTAGGAGCGTGGACAGGTGGTGGAGGGCGTCGATGGCGTGTGCTTCGGCGAGCGTTGTTTCGTCCGCTTCTGGTGCTTCTTCGTCGTCCTCGTCGACTTTTGGAAAGCGTGCAGCGACCAGAGAAAGCACCTCACCGAACGCAGTCGCGACATCATCGACGGTCTTGAAGCGAGAAGAGGGCGAGAGAAACGCTCGGAAGAAACTCCGCCGTTCGTCTGGGAACCGCAAGTCGATCGTAAACCGCTCGAAATCCGTTTCGGTGTCGAGGCAGAACCCGTAGCGCGTTAGGAGGAGGGCGTTGGAGAGCGGGCCGTACGTGTTGTACATTTCTTCGCCGGGTGCGAACGAGGTGAGGGTACGCATGTCGAGGGTGTCTTGGTGGTCGAACGTGTCGTCTGTGTCGTCTGACTGATCTGGGTGTTGCGCAGAGGAGTGGGATGGTGCTTCGTCAGCGGCGTCCGGAGCGTAGGCTTGCTCCTCGGTATCGGGTTCTTCTCTGTCTTCTTCCTCTTCTTCGACTTCCTCCCGGTCTCCCTCGCTGCCCTCTTCGTCCACATCATCATCGTCATCCTCTCCTATGCCAAACGGACAACCCACCCCGTCCTCATGACCCACCACCTCCGCCACGCCACACCTCTCACACACGTCCTGATCCGACTCGAACTGCACCGTGTTCGCCTCTGCATGGTTGAACAGGTCCGCCACCGGCACCAGCCCGACTCCGTGATACGTGTCCACAATGAAATCTCGTGACGAGACATGCGTGTATGCCGTCATAAACGCACCTTCCAATCCGTCCAGATGTTGTTTTTGAACTCTATCGAACAACTTGCTCCTGGACAAAACCGGAACGGCTACGGAGTAAAAGTACTCGAGGGCTTTCTGGTTGCACATTCCGTAGTCGTGCGTGTAGGGGAAGCACGAGTGCGTCGAGAGGTGGTAGGAGAGGGATGCGCGGGAGTCGATGCGTGCTGCTTCGGTGCCGGTCAGCCACGGTGAAGTGCGTAGCAGCGGTAGGGGTACGGGTTGGAGCGGAAGGATGGATATGAACGGTTCGAACCGCGATCGCGAACCGAGACACCGCTCGTAGAGCAGGCAGAGAGCGAGTTCGAGACCGACGGTTTCGTGCGAGTCGCTGAGGTATCGGCCCTTGAGGAGAGGCGAGAGGGCGGAGGTCTTGCGTGAGAGGACGGCGGATTTGGGGATCGTCACGATGACCTGGTCGGCAGGAACGGGTTCGAGGGCGTGGATGGAGATGGACCATGATATAGGGTCGCCGGTGAAGCGTAGGTCGAGAGAGGGGCGGATGGAGAGGTTGGAGGTGCGACACCAGGAGAGGAAGCGGTGGAGGCGGCGGGGTGGTGAGGAGGACGAGGAGGAGGTGAGTGGTGTTGGTGAATGCGAGGTGGGGGGCGTGCTTGAGCTCTTGTCGCTCAAAGAGGAGGCGGTTGAGCTGCTGCTGTCGCGTAGCGTTCGACGACGTTTGGACGCACGTGGAGAGGACGTGCTCGTACTTGCGTCTGCCATTGCGATCTAAGGAGGATGGTGCAATGCGATGTCGTCCCCGTCGAGCGTCGGATGATGGCAAGGAGAACGCGTCAAGGGTCCAACCGAAAGTTTGACACGAGGTGTTGTGAAGCGCGGTTTTGGACCCTTGCTGCAGTTCTCCTTGACACCATATCGACTTTTGGGATCCAACCTTGCCCGATCGATCCCTTCGACGAAGCCTACCAAACGTTTGAACCTCTAAAGACGTCTTTCAACGAGCCCTTCGCATCACTAATCACCACGGGTCGGCCACGTGGGCTGGTTAAGTGACGGAGTATCGACGACGGCAACGATTGGCTCGATAAACTGTGCCCGATAGCGATAGATTGCTCGCTGATCTAGCACCACTCTCTGATTCGCTCGAGATGGCGGTGCTTACCTGCAAGCATGACCGGCACCTAGTAACCGAGTTTGCCGTGTGGTATCAGAGACATAAGGAACCCAGGAACGATTGCTTCTCGCTGCCAAGCGAGTATGCAGCTCATTTTAGTGCGAAAACGCAAGAAGCGAGAGGGTAACGGCCATTTGTTTGCGGCACTGATATGCGGTAGATACGAGAGACAGGCTTACCAGTCTCCTGGTCAAGCTTCAATGGAGCTGCGTAAACGATTTGCCGCTTATCACGGAAGACCATGCTCCTTTTGGCGGCGGCGAATGCAGCGGCGCTAGTTGTTCTGGAGCCGCCGCTTGAAGGACCTCTACCTACGGCCAAGCTTTGCATCACCCGCACGATGATGAAATTGCCCCACGCTAAGCTGTGATCATCTTGCCGCCACTACCGCCGGCTCTGAAGCTTCCGGTAGCCATCACCTTGTCGGTTTGATGACCTTCAAAGCCGAACATCGACCGTCAAAGCCTATTTCTCTTCGCTTTGACGGTTGCTCGCCATCAATGCACTAGCGTGTTTCCGCAACACCACCTTCCGAGGCCGGAGTCAAAAGGGATGATAAGGACACGCACATCACGAGATCTCTCTCTCTGTGTTTTTCTGCTTGCCGAGTCAGTTGATCGTCTTGTTTCAGCTTTGTGGTCATTCAGGCTGATGACCGTGCGTCTTCATCGACGAAAGGTCAGGACCCAGATACATGCAGAGGCGGACATTGAAGCTTGAGCTTGCTAGCAATGATACTGTACTCGTTGCATGAAAAGGATGGTGGAGAAGCGGGCATGATTTCCGACATTTTCTTATCCGGCAAAAAGGGGTTGATCCGTGCGCATGGATGCGTTCTTCCAAATTGACACACACTTTTTTTCTTCTTGTTTCGAGTCAGTGCGCACGGTCTCGACACACACACACACACTTCATATCACCACTCTATCACGCCAATCTCTTTTCGCTTCATTGCTCATCCTGTGAGTTGTTTCCAACACTTCGGCAGCTGGTCATCCGAACGACATCGCCCGAAGCTATGCTGCGACGTTCCGCTGTGCAAGCATCGAGTGCGCTTCGACGAAGCACGCAATCACTGACGCCAAGACTGCCGACCTACGCAACTGCCCATCGTGGATTCTCCAGCTCAGCAGCAACCATGTCGACTCCCTACAAGGTCATCCACACCACCGAAGCTCCCGGTGCCGTTGCGCCCTACTCGCAGGCTGTGGTGCACAACGGTGTCGCCTACGTTTCGGGCTGCATCCCTTTCACCCCCGAGATGAAGCTCGTTGAGGGTGGGATCGAGGAGCAGACCGAGCAGGCGATGAACAACTTGTTTGCTGTGGTCAAGGCTGCTGGTTCTGAGCCATCTGTAAGTCGATGCTGAGCCGGAGCGACATGCTTTGCTGTATATGGGAGCTGACCGGAAGACTTTGTTGTTCGATAACAGCACATCCTCAAGTGCACTATCTTCATGAAGGACATGAACAACTTTGAAAAGATCAACGTGAGTTCAGATCGCGAATGCCGAGTGTTGACTCTGTGAGGTACGCTAACCAGCTTGCTTCGACGAATATGAACCCTGACTGATCGCAAACAGGCCATCTACGAGAAGGTAAGATCCAAAGCAGCAACTTGTGATTCGAAGAACTGGACGAAAGCTGACCACCATGTATCGACTCTTCCTTCCCATAGCGCTTCGCACCCTACAAGCCCGCCCGATCCGCCGTCGAGGTCGCCCGCCTTCCCAAGGACGTCGGTGTCGAGATCGAGTGCATCGCTGCAGTCAAGTCCAACCTCTAATTGCACAGTGTCAGCGGGCAAAATAGATTATCCGCATCCAAAATCAGAACCAGTCACTCGGTCAAAGGTCGCTTGAGAGATGAGACCCCTTGCATGTGCGAACAAGTGAGGTGAGCGGACTCACGAAAGAGCAGGAGCATGGAGAAAGCGGCAAAGAGTTGGAAGATCATCGATGTGCATCGGCTGCAAGATAGCGTAGCAGCTTAACGAGCACGGAAGAGTGTTGGCCGATACTTGGGTGGCTCTGAACCCCGCCTTCCGAGGTTGGTCGCGGCAACAACAGCACCGTCGATGCATCAGCAGAAAAAGCCAATCGAAACAGGTTGTCGTGTTCGATGCGAAAGGGTCTCACGGTCAAGTCTGCAAGCGAGAGTTTGTCGTTGAGCCTTCCAAGTTTTGTCATGACTTTTCCTTTTCTCACGCCTCTTCTTCAGTCATCGAACCGATTCTGGTCGGAGAAAGCGATCCAGCGTGACCATCAGCTTTTCAGTGATGGCGACCCGGCGTCGGCAAGATCCGATTGGCTTTCTGAGACTGTATCAGCTTCTTCGGTTGATCCGATCCAAGGGGTTGTCGCTGCAGACCGCGGGAAATTGAAATTCACTCCGCGGCGAGCACAGCAAATGACATGACAAGAGTGGGCAGCCGATCTCAAACCCAAGCTAAAGGCAATAGCAGCATTGTCGTCATCCGCTGCATCGTGGCCAGAGCACTGCCCCCTCAATAAGGCAAGTTGGTGAACCTCGCTTAGAACTACTCCGCATTAGCGCGCTTTATTTTTCTTCCCTCTCTCGGCTGCTATCGAGGTGGCCGGCGATGAGAGTTGTTCTCTCTGTGCTTTTAGTCTGTTTTTTCTGCAAAACACTCGGCTAGATTGGTAGGCTCTGCATGTGAAGGTAGGGTCCCCAGCGCGGTTTTTGGTGTTGATACGAAACCGAAACGATAGCATGTCTTTCCACTGTCGTCATCATTGACTCGAACGGGCGTAGTAAGACTAGAGTAGGTCTTGCCCGGCGAATGGTTCAGCGAGTCCAGCGTAGTCGCCGTCAGATGGGCAAATTTTTCTGCTCATGCTAGAATCAAAGTGACACTTGGCGGAGATGCAAAAATCACCGTAGTCCCAGTCTCGTGTCAACCCAACGGCAGCCAATGCAGAGTGGCGCTTGATCACGACACGCACCTGTCCGATTTCGCTCCAAGGCTTCGGCAGCTACACCTCCGATGTCTGCGCAACGTCGGAGAAGAATGGTACATTAGCGTGTCTTTCTGTGATGATCCAGAAAGTAAAACATAATGACGAGATGTGAGCAAACAGAATCAACTGCCGGCGGCGCGGCAGAAAGGAGAAAGGCATTGAAACGGCGGTGCGGCTTCGACGGCGAGGCGGATGTACGGAAGCCTGATCTCCCTCCCACAACCAATCACGGAAACGGAAGACAGTCTGCCGGGCTTACATCGAAAGATCGAGTGTGGTGCTCCAACTTTGCAATCAGTAAGTGAGGTTGACAGCTTGACGACCGGTCAAGAAAAGGTTATCGCGTAGAACGCCGAACTCAGCTGCAATCGCCACTGTAGCCCAAGCGGCTTTCGAAAGAAGGAAAGAAAGAAAAAAAGGTCGAACGTCAACTGCTGCAGCAGACGCTAACAACGCTAAGCTTAAAGCGATCTGATGCATGGCTGCCATACTTGACCACAGAAAGAGAGGGGAAATAAGACGCCCTTTTTTATCGTAAAAAAAAAAAAAATCCTGACGGGCCAATGGTCTGGGTTGACACTTCGATCGCTGCACTCTATCACACTGTTTGCTCGAGACAAGGCGACATCATCACGGCTCTGTCCCTTCCGACAGCACTAGCTCGACTAAAGTTCAAGGTCAGATAGCCGCTCTTCCTTCATGCGTTTGCATTGTTGCAAGACTGACCCTCGAGTTCATGCCTTGGTTGCCTATGACCAAGCAGATCCTGCGCATGAAGCTTGGAGCGACGTCCAATGACGCCCGTATCAATGGTGGTGTCCAATTACGCAACGCATTACGCTTTCGAAGTTTCCTTTTTTGGAGCAATTCTGCCAGTTCACTTCTTGACAACGGTGCTAGAGATAGTCGATGCTGTCACTGGTTGATCGAGTCCAGGCTCTACGCCTCAAGATAGAGTGACCGCCCAACTCGCCTCGGGGAAGTGTTGGAGGGCGGCTGAGGTGCCGATGGCAGCGGCGGCAGAAACCGCCGCTTTGCTTCAGAAGCCGCTGTCTCTCTCTCCGCTCTCTCATGGGGAAAAAACAAGAGAGGCAATATTGTTACCCGAGCTCAACTTCGCTTATGCCTGTCTCTTTTTTCTCTAGACCCTCGGCCTCGCTTGCTTGCACTCTGACCTCTTCCTGCTCCCTTCTCTCCTCGTTAGCCGGTTCCCCTATGTTGGAGACTTTCTTCTCGCCTCTGATACCAATTGTATAAGCGCAACCTCGGCGTCAGCAGTCACAGTGGCAACAACCCAATCGAAACATCTTTTTCGGTGCACTGGCTTCCGATCATGCGGCCTCACTATCTGACGGGGATCTTGGGTTTTTTTAGTCTCTTTTCTTAGCTCGGTTTTCCAAGTGCCATGCTGTGTTGTGATACAGTCGTTCGTCATCCTCCACTCCAAACAGACGCTGGTCAGGTGTAACAAGGAGAGACAGCTGTGATCCGACTCGACGCTGTCAAGTAGAGCGTAGACAACGATCAAATGTGTATAAAGACAGACCAGATTGAGCTCTTCCTCGACTCGTTTTCCCCATCCAACAACCTTCTCCTTCCCTATTCCCATCCTTCCTTCCTACAGGCCTACCTCGCCTCGTCCACGGACCTCTCTAGAACACCCAATCTTCCACACCTAGACTAGACGCAGCCAAAAATGCAGCTCAAGCTTTCGTTCGTCGCCGGCCTCATCGCCTCTGCGTCGCTCGCCGTCGCCGCTCCCCTCGAAAAGCAGACCGGGATCGAAGTGGCCATCGGCAAGCGCGCCACCTTGACCAAGGCAGACTCCTCCGAGATCGACTGGACCAAGGTCAACGCCCACATGCAGGCCCTCAAGGCCAAGTACGCCAAGACCCTCTCCAACTACGAGAAGAACACCGGCAGCGCCCACCCTCTCAAGGTCGAGATCGCCGCTCCCCTCGCCAAGCGTGCTACCGGCTCCGTTCCCCTGACCGACCAGGACCAGCAGGAGCTCTGGACCGGTCCCGTCGCCTACGGTACCCCTCAGCAGAGCTTCATCATCGACTTTGACACAGGTTCCTCGGACTTGCTCGTCAACCCTGGTGCTTACAACCCCAGCGCTTCGTCGACCTCCAAGACCAACGGTGACCAGTTCTCGACCGCTTACGGTGACGGTACCACTGCTCAGGGTACCATCTACACCGACACCATCCACATTGCCGGTCTGAGCGCCACCAACACTGCTATTGGTGTTTCCACCACCAACTTCCAGAGCACTGGTGCTGGTATCGCCGGTATGGCTCTTCCTCAGCTTGCTGCTTTCGGCTCCAACTACCCCCCTTACTTCTACTCTCTCAAGAAGGCCGGTGCCGTCAGCTCGGGTGTCTTCCAGTTTGACTTGAGGACTTCCGGCTCGTCCCTCTTCCTTGGTGGAACCAACTCGGCCAAGTACTCCTCCACCCCCGTCTACGTCAGCCTCGACTCCACCGAGGGCTACTGGCAGGTCCCCGCTACCGTCGACGGTATCAGCATCCAGTCGATCGTCGACACTGGTACAACCCTCATCGTCGCCCCTACTTCGCAGGCTCAGCAGCTGTTTAACCAGCTCGGCTTGCCGACTTTCACCCAGGACGGTACCACCTACGCTTACTACAACTGCAACTCGACACCCAAGGTCACCTTCAAGTACGGCAGCTACACCAAGACCCTCAGCGCTTCCTCTGCCACTTTCGGTACTACCAACTCCGGCCAGTGTGTCCTCTCGGTCGTCGGTGAGGACATCGGCATCAACGCTTGGGTCACCGGTGACTCGTTCCTCATCAACACCGTGGCCATCTTTGACACTGACAACCTCCGTGTTGGTTTCGCCAACAAGGCTTAAGAAGGAGGAAAGAAGAAAGAAAAGTTTTCGTAAAATGTAAAGGTCTCCCAAAATTTGTAATGACATACTGGCTCGCAGATCTTCAAAAGGTTCTGCTAGAAGCCAACCCCTTCTGCATGTCGACGATCATGTAATGCTCCCCCTCTCTCATGCTCAGTACGACGAAATACAGAAGATGAATGTCTCTCATATCCTGCTACGACCGTGCGTTCTGCCATGACTGATCTCAGCTCGTTTTCGCCGAAAGGTATGGCTCACGACGATGATCTTTCCCTCAACCTCACCCCCGTCTTCATTTCAATGCTATGTCTTTGTCGCTCAGCTCTATTCTGACTTGAGCGATGCCCTATATCGAGAGCGGTACTCTGGATGGAAACCGATTCTCGTCGCAGTGTTTGAAGGCGGAGGACACGGATAAGACCCACTGCTCGTGCGTCGAAGGGTGCTCGACGAGGATCTGTGTTGTACTAAGCTTCATTTTGTGTTCCTTTATGTATACATAGCAACCGAGTTATCTTATACAAGCATTGATAGTGTAGGGGTATCATGAGTCGTTGCCACTCATCGCTTCCTTGAAGTGATTAACCGATTCGACTCGACCGGGGTTCGAGTCCCCGTCAATGCATTTCTTTTTCTTTTTCTTGCGCTCGGTTTTCTCTGCCTCGATTTCGACTTTCCTTTTCGACCTGTCCAAACCGGCATTCATTTCCGTCCTTCTCTCAACTTTGTCCGCACCTCACTCATCCGGTTGACCGACGATGGCGAATACCGATCTTCACGACGACAGCTTCTTCCAACCGCCCTTTGGGAACGAACAACGAAAATCAGTCCGGGCCCAAGCAATATCGTAAGTGCGCCGACAGAGGATCCTCGCCACGGCAAGTAGCTAGACAGCCATCCAAACAGGTATTGCCCCGCACGCAGCTCTCGCAGCCGAACATCTCGGTCTAAGCGACGGCGCCATGTGTTCATCCACAGACCACCTCTCTTCCCTCCCACTTCGAGCATGCGGCGCACACGCTGTTTCCTTTCATGCGAGACCGGCAAGTGGTGTCCTTCCAAATCCACCAGTGGGAGAGACTGTTGAAAAAGGCGGAGTTTTAAAATATTTCGTACAGATTTACGCCCAGGTCAAAAACCTCGCTTGTCAGGATTGGGCGTCGAAGAGGAAAAAGAGAGCGGCTCCTGTTTCAGCGCGGGTGGCAGGTCTAAGACCCTTTTTCTTGTTCGCTTTCAGGCACACAACTGCACACGTCTGTATGCGGGAAGGAAACAAAAAGAGTAGCCTTCCCGTGGCCCGTTCTGCTGCAGTGGGGAAACAAGACCTGATTCTTTTTTCAATGATCGACTCGATGAATCGTTGAATGTCTGTCTTGCAAAGTACAGCCCTCGCTGCAACGGACTGTGGTCGAAAAGGCGGAGAGAGCGATGAAGGACGCGGAAAGGGAGGGAATAGAGAGGGTCGAACGACGAAGGTGCAAAAAGAGTGACATGATCTTCGTTACAGTCTGACCGTCGAAAAGATGGCCGCCATGTCGGAGAGAGCGCACACATGTTTCTCCGCCCTCTTGTCGCTTTCCCGAGACCGGGCATCCCCACCTTAGAGGTGCCTTGGCGGCGCCTACTGTGCGCTCTGCATGCGAGTCGTGCCTGCTTCTGCGCCAGTACGGCTCTACTGCACAGCGAGCAAGACGGGGACACTTGGGGGACCGGCGTAGATAGATCATCGTGACGATCTGAGCATTCTTTGATAATCCGCTGTGTGGATGTTTGCTGCATGCGTTTTCGATCTCACGAGGGTGAAACAGTGCATAGAACACGAGCGCTTAGGCACAGAAGCGATGGGCAGCGAGGAGGAGAGGAGAGAGGAAAAAAAGCATATCGTCAGAGGTCCTTCGAGATTGTTGGTCCTGCCATAGGTTTCCCCCCCTTCCTTTGCTTCTCTGACTTCTCGACCTCCTACCACCATCATACTCGATCGCTCGAAGAGCAACGATTGCCAAGATGGCTCCACTCCCATCTCGCCTCGTACGGCTGCTACCACCCCTCCTTCTGCTCCTCTCCACCACCTCGGCGCTCAACTTCACCATCCAATCGATCAACTGCACGCAGCTCGACTGGAGCCTCTCCCTCAGCCAGCCGGAATGGAGCGTCGCTTCGTACATCGATCTCTTCTTTGTCTCCACCACGGGTGGGCAGAACTACTCGGTGTTGTATAGCGCTTTTAACGGAGGTGATTTCCCCGGACCGGGCAGCTACAGCATGGTCACCAACTTTGGCGATACCAAGCTCAGCGGCGGAGGGTATAGGATCGGGGCGGGGCTGGCGGATGGGAATGGGAATCTGTTGACGACTACGGGTGAGGGTGGGTTGGTGCAGCAGGTGACGAGTGTTGATGGGAGGGTGTTTAGTGCTGATTGTGGTAGTGCGACGGCGACGAGTGGTGGTGCAGCGGCTGGGGTGACGAGTACGGCCAGTTCGAGTGCGACCCAGACCTCGATGGCATCGTCAAGTTTGGCGACTAGCACTACTTCCACCTCTGCGGCGTCGGCAACTTCCACCGCGTCCACATCAGCAGCCGCAGCCGCAGCAGCAACAGCAACAGCGACCAACCTCTCCTCCTCCTCCGCTGCTTCCACCGCCTCCTCCTCGCACTCTCTCAACAAGCCAGCGCTCGCAGCCGGCCTCGTCGGCGGCCTCGTTCTGCTGCTTCTCGCCTTCTTCCTCGTCCGCTTCTGCACCTCGCGTCGCCGAACCCGCGCAGCAGCCCACCGACTGTCCTCCCTCCGACCGCTCGAGCTGTGCGAAAAGCAGCCTTCGTCCTTCCTCTCACCGCGAGCCGTCGCCGACGAAAAGGCGATCTCGCGGGAAACCCTCGACACTGCTGGCATCTCCAGGCTCAGCGAGAGCTCGCGACCGTACGGTGCGGGTGCGTACAGTGCTCGATCGGGATCCTTGAACAACGTGCTTTCCGAATTTCCCCAGAACCCCGAAGCATCTCACGGTTCGGTTGGGGCACAAACCTTAAGCCGCAAAGTGGAGACCTCGAACAATCTTCCGACCTACCCACACCAGCAAAGATCCAACCCAGCACCGCTGGTGATCGACCTACCCTCGCCGACGATCAGCCCGCTCGCCTCGCCGACGCGCTCGGTGAGGCCGTCGCCGTCGACCTCGCACTTCAGGATCCCGAGGGTCAGCGTCCCGAGCTACACCGGCGATGGTGGGGAGATGTCGAGGTCGAGCAGTGTGAAAAGGCTGTCGACGGGTGGGATGACGGCGATCTCGATGGATGGGGAGGAGGGAGAGGATCCGTTTGTCGATGCTGCGCAGGAGCCGCAGGAGCAGGAGGTGGTGGTGGTGCATGGTAGAGCGCTGGTGTGAAAGGTTTGTGTTTTGTTTTTTGGTCTGTCATGCAATGGATCATCAAGGATGACATATCTCTGCGCCGAAGTGCGTTGATCAAGACAAGATGAGCTCGAGTAAGTTCAGAAGAGGTCGACGGTGTTCAATATCGCTTGTGTGGGAGAAGCTGACCATGAGCAAAAGTCAGCAGCGAAGCGTCGTGTCTTGTTCCTGACCGCGGAAATCAAGCCAGGGGAGACCAGTGTGATCAGAGAAAAACTTGACCGCATTCAAGAATGTACGAGTGAGCTTGGCGTGACCACAAGAAGTCGTTGACGTTGAGATTTGCACCACCGAACCTTTGTCACTTTCCTTGCGTGTGGCAACTCCATTGTCTCCCACACGCACGCACGACTTCCCACCCGCACAGGCCGCCTCTCACCACCGGCCGTCCAGCAGCCCACTCCGGACGCATGCGCCTTCATCTGCATCGCCGACACCGTGCCGTCCGAGCGCTGCATGCTCGGCGCTGTCAGACACCTTTTTGACGATCTTCCGCTCACCGCTCATAAGCACAACTCGAACCACCCTCACCTGACACACACAACCGCCACTGCAACGATGAGAACATCAGCATAGAGATATAAATGGTATAAAAGTACAAAACAAAAGGAGAGTGAAGAACCAAAACAAAATGCAAAACTGAAACAAAACCCCCCCTGACCTCGTCACTTCTTCGCATGCTCGTTGTCAGACGACACCGCATCGGCCGTATTGGTCATGTCATCCTCGGCACCCTTCTTGAGGCTCGACTGCTCTCTGTCCAACGTGGCAAAGTTGGCGGACGTCACCTGACCTTGGTCTGCATGACCGACGACTCCTTCATCGGCAGTGCCGCCGACCTCGGCCATGAGCTGGGCGCGGAAGACTTTCCTCTTCTTGGGCGACAGATCTTGAACCGACCTGGCGATGATGTTGCCTTCGAACACCCTGTGCATGAGCTCGAGAGTGATACCGCTAGACTCGGGAAGACAGAATGCAGCCCAGAGCACTGCGATCGATGTCACGCATCCGAAAAGAATGAAGGTTCCAAACTTGATGTGCTCGAGAGCGCGAGGCGTGATGAGGGCAATGACAAAGTTGAAGAACCACTGGCTCATGGTAGCCAAGGACATGGCCAACGCACGAAGCTGGTTTGGTGCAACTTCAGCGCTGACAGCCCAAGTGACCGAAGACCAACCGAGACCGTACCCAACCACGAAGAGGTAGACCATGGCGATGGTGACGTACGCAACACCGTCGACAGGAACACCACTGGGACGCACAGCTTGGTAGATGCCAATCCAGAAGAGGCAGAAGACTTGCACGAGACCACCGATGATAAGGCACCACTTGCGTCCCAGCTGTTCGATCGCCACGACCAAAAACAGTCCGGTGGTCACGATCTTGACGACACCATACACTCCCGTCGCCAGAAGACCGCCAGATTGCCCAGAGATGCCGAGAGACTTGAAAATCTGAGGACTGAAGTAATTGATACTGTTTGTGCCTGTCCACTGCTGAAAGAACATGAGGAGGGCACCGACGAAGACTCGATACGTCGTGACCTTGTCGGCGAAGGCCATACGAAGTTGCTGGCGGATGGAGACGCCCTGCTTTCCGCGGAGGTCGTTTTCAATTTCGTGCAGGATTCCCACGACGCTTGGATCGTCCAGCGGCGCACGGTGGATCCGTGCGAGGGATTTCTGTGCATCTTCGCTCCTGCCGTGCTCTACGAGCCAGCGAGGAGACTCGGGCTGGAAGAAGAGAGTTCCGACGAAAAGCGCACCCGGGAGACACTGCAGCGCGAACGGCACCTGCCACATAGCGCTGGATCGTTGGTTGGGGTGGTTCTGAACCATACCATAGTTGACAAAGTAGGCAAGGCAGATACCGGTGACGATGAGAAGCTGGTACATACCAGCGAGGCGACCACGAATGGAGCGAGGAGCGCACTCGGACAAGTAGGTGGGCACGACCGAAGAGGCGAGGCCGACGCCGAACCCGCCAATGACCCTACCAACGTAGAGCTGGTTGAGAGCCGAGGTGGCGCTCTGACCATTGAGACAGCAAACGGTCTGGATGACGGAGCCGACCAGGAAGACGATGGCGGCGATGAACATGGCGTTGCGGCGACCGAAGCGGTGAGGGAGGTAGAAACTGGACGCGGCGCCGAAGAAGCATCCTGCCTGCAGGACAGATACGATGTTACCCTTCAAAGCTGCGAGCTTGGCGGGGTTGTTGGAAAGGCCAAAGTCGTGCTGGAAGGCGGGCATATTGAGGACACCTCCGATGAGACCCGTGTCCCAACCGAAGAGCAAGCCTCCCATCGAAGCGCAGATACCGAGGACGTAGACACGCCAGTGCTGTCGAAGGTCTTCGATGATGGCGCTGGGGCCGTAGCGGTGCTTGGAGGCATCGTCGGCGGCAGAGAGCTGGAAGTTGTCCTCCTGCTTGGAGGGGGTCATGGACCCCTCGGTGTGAGAGCGTGCCATGTCAGATGGAGCAATGGGTGTAGAGGTGGCGGGGAGATGGTGGTGGAGAAAAGGTGCCGACAGGGAGGGAAATGAAGGTCGAAAGGGAGCGCTTCTTGTACCTTTTCGAAACGTCTATGGTGGTGTATGAAAAGGAACCGGATGTAGCGATGTCTAGAGTGAAGCGGCAGGACCGAGATGAACGCGAGACACTGGCAAAGTGAACCAAAAAAGTGCCTATCCGAGCGTCGAGGGCAATGCGAGCGTCGAGTCGCCACTGCTGACCAAGTACCCGCTGACAATATCGCTGCTATGATACGCAACAATAGCTAAACGCAGAGTCAAAAGTGTGGGGCAAGACAAGACACGCGAGAGAGCGCCACTTTGCTTGCACGATGATCAGGGACGGATGCTTTCCGACAGGAGATGGCCGCGGTGCGGGGTGGGGATCGTGGTGGGGGAGAGGAGGGAGATGAAGGAGGAGAGAAAGAGACTTTCGCGAACAACGTCGAGTGAGGAGCTATCGGAGCTCATTACGAAGGATATCAGGTCCGGGTTCTTGCTAAGAGCACACTAGCCGGGAGCAGCTTTTAAGCGGCATGCACTCAGGGCAAGGAACCGAGCGGGGACTCCAGATTCGCAGACAGTTTCTAGACGAAAGAGAGCACTTTGACGAGGACTCGCACACTAGCGAGTCACAAGCGACGAAGCAAATCCGTGACTAGTTAGTCTACTTTCTCGCCACCGTCGGATCAACCGCAGCCTGTCATTGGCCAAAAAGCAGAGAGAGAGAGAGAGCCAAGGCGTCTGAGCTGGAATTTTCCGAGATAAAAAATAAAAAACTAACTTTAATTCTCGACAACGAGCTGAGACACCCGCAGTGCTGCTGTGGGACGAACCCTCAACTCGGACCAGAAAAGCGAGCTTCGAGTTGTCACAAAGTGCCAAACTTTAGATACGAAAACGCAATCGACAAACAGGATTTTGATGCAAGCAAGCAAAACCCACACACTCTCTTGCATAGCTCTGATCTTGAGCGCGATGTTGGCAACTGTTTCCACTCGGCTTTTGTGGGGAGCAGAGGGAGAGATGGAGAGAGGGAGATGACCGATGGCTTGCAGTCTCGCTAAAAAACAATCGGCGCTTTAAATACTTTGGCTCTACCCCCGCGGGGAACCATGAAGACTGGCTGCGGTATGCGTGCAAGTGTAAGAGGACGGTTGGCGGCTGCGGACGGAAGATCTACCGCTGTACGTTTTACCCCACGCCAATGAAAAAAGGTCTTGGCATTCGTTCCAGGCAATCTGTTGGCGCTCATGCAGGCCGGCTTTGGAGAACACGGTCAAAATGTAACGCCGGACCGGCGAATCCACGATCTGTCTGCGACTCGACTGGCACCCTTCGGTAGATTTCTCTCGCTCTCTTCTCTACCGCACATTCCTCAGCCGTTGCATAGACGCTGTCGTGCGCCTCTAGGCAAACCTGTCATCAGGACGTCGTGTACTGTACCTTTTGTTCCATGCACCCCTTGCATTCCCCGCGGGGTGAGCATCCTTCCATGTGGTTTAGCCACGACCCCGCGGGGAGCCTTCCTACCTAGATAGAAGCTCCGCTAGGGACGTCAAGATCGACCGAGGTGTGTTAGCAAGATCATGTGGTGTACGTCAGGGTCGTGATGCAAATTGTACCCCACTCGAACCGGCGCATACCGGTCATGCAAGTGGTCTCACCGCTCTCCGCAAACGTGGAGAAACAACGACGTAGCCGAAGCACTTTGATGCATCTCGCGCAAGTCGTTTGTGCAATGCTCACCCCGCTCATCCATGCTGTATCGAACGCCTTTGATGCGAATGCTTTACCCCGCACTACCGCACCTCGCTTGCTTGGCGAAAGAGGTAGGTACGACGTCCCCGCGGGGAAGTGGAGCGGTGCGTGTCGTTGTTGGCGTCCGGACCGAAGAGCACGCGGTGATGGCTCGCTTGGCGGAAGCCGAGCCTCGAAAGAAGCCACGGTGCGCACCGAGCTAGCCGGTGGACGAGGGCTGGTCATTGCAAAGGAGATCGCCGTTGGTGTTGAAGCCTTGCGTTTACGAGTAGGAGGTCGGCTTATCGGGCTGGGCATCTGCGATTTCACCGCTCGGGATCTAACAATTGAAATTATTCGCCTCGCTTCTCGTGCGGATGGAAGCTCACGCCTCCACTCTCAGCATGCTCGGGCCACAGCACGGAACCTTTCTTGGAAGATGGCGTTACGCCCTTGATCGTGCTCACCACAAAGGTCCTCATCACCCCACACATACGAGCATTCATCCGCTGCTTCATCACCATATTTAACCGCAAACGATGCTAGCAGCTCGATCGTCAATACTCGAACACGCGCGCTTGCTCACCCGCATCGGCCCATCTTCAACCTTCCGAGCAAGCAGAACCATGACGACCAGCACCACCGTCCGGCCCGCCGCAGTACCATTGGTAATTGCGCCAAAGGCACTCGCATCACTCATCGAGTCCAACTCCTCCGCCGACAGCAGCAAGCTGCGCATCCTGGACGCAACATGGTTCATGCCCAACACCAACCCGCCACGTAACGCTCTCGACGAGTTCTCCGCTGGTCCACGACTGCCCAAAGCGCTGTTTTGGAACGTCGACAAGATCGCTACTGTAGGCGAAAGCGTACGGAACCTCCCCCACATGATGCCCTCCCCAGCGACCTTCGCCGAAGCAGCCGCGGAACACGGCATCGAGCCGGAAACGCATGTAGTGGTGTACGATACGCACGGAGTCTTCTCGGCGCCACGCACAGCGTTTACGTTTAAAGCCTTTGGTCATTCGAACGTCTCGGTTCTGAACGGTGGGTTGCCGGCGTGGATCCACCACGGCTTGCCCACGGAGACGGGCGAGCCTGCGTCTGTATCCCGCACCGAGTATCCAACGCCAGTGCTGCAAGACGGCATCATCCGATCGTTCGACGAGATGGTCGCCAACGCAAAGATGGGCGCCCGAGGTCAAACTGTATTCGATGCGCGGTCCAAGGGACGTTTCGACGGGACCGATCCCGAACCGAGACCGGGTCTTTCGTCGGGTCACATCCCGCATAGCACTTCGTTACCCTTTCCGAGCCTGCTCAAGAGTGAAACTGGGAAAGACGGGAAGCAGTACACCGTGCTAAAAGATCAGATTGAGCTGTGGAGAACACTCAGCGATGCGGTTGGCGGGATGGAAGCACTGGATAAGCTGAGACAGGCGTCAAGCGGCGGAGAGCTGGCAGCGACGAACACGTGCGGTTCGGGTATGACGGCAGCAGCGATCTGGTTGGCGTTGCAGGAGTTGGGCGTGCAGAGCAGTATCTACGACGAGAGTTGGATGGGGTGGGCCTCGAGGGAAGGAGACGGGGTGCCGATTGACAAGAATTTGTAGTTCGGGAGACTGGATTACGATGATCATCTTAGTCAGTGCAAATCGTTCCGTCGGGACGTCCCACAAGCATGCGTCTGATGTTGCTTTGCGAGATAGGAATTGCGATGGTTTACAGTTGTGAGAGAGTGAGAGATTGAGATTGTTGACGTCGGAGACATCCGAACCCTTGTGACTCTATCGAACTCGAAAGGATGAGCTGTCGGTCGGGACTATCGCCGTAACCAGCGCGGATCTTCCGCGGCAAAGTAGTGCTCGTGATAAGAAGAAAGGTCACATTCCCGAACTTACACCTCTGATCCTTCGATCAGGTTAACGCTCCCGACTAGGTTATCTACCAAAACGAGCACTCCAAGAACGATACGATCCAACTTCAGCGTGGGCTATCAAATCCAAAGATAGCAAACATGGTCCGAAACGCGGGATCTTGGCCGTTCCGCCTTTTCTTGCCGCTAATTCCAGAATCGGAGTTGTTATCCCCCGCGACTGGCCCTCGTCTAGCTATTTCGCCGATAAATGTACCGAAGGAAACGTCGTCGAGCGTTCTTCTTGTGTGTCGTGTGTGTGTGTGTGTGCGATAACGTCTATGCAACCCCCGCGATGTAAGCTCCCTGCGGGTACCGGCAATTGTCACGATCGCGGTGCCGGTACAGTCAGGTGCCGATTGAAGCGGTGATTCGCTCCCGACTCCTTGGAAAGCAAAAGCGGCTGCTCTTATCTGAACAAAACTCGATGCTCTTTTCCCACGTGGTGCAGCTTATCATGGATCCCTTCATTGACCACGCGGCTATGCATTGGAAGCATGCGTCGAGAGAAGAGTCGGACAATGAGAGCGCGCAGAGAGAGAGAGGGATGGTTTTGCCGAGATATCCCTCTGCTCTCCTCGGCTAATCGAATCGGTGGTATGCCAACCGTCCATCGAAGAGCTGCGTTGCCACCTGACCTCGATCCGCGTCGGCCAGCTGACCAGGAACGACTTATCTCTCTCTGCGCATTCGGGTGCCAAGATCTTGGGCTATCTTACAATCGAGAGTCGTGATTTGATTGGTGTGAGACTCGACGGTTCGAAGTTTTGTGTCAAGTGTGGGGGTGCAAGTGCCTGCAGCCTCGAGCGACTTGAGTTTCGGATTGGGTTTGGGCATATATCTACCTCCTCCTCCTCTCGTCGTTCTTCTCTTCTCGCTCCTCATCATCCCTCCTCATCCTTCTTGACCGACTCCGTAGAGCTGAGGCCTCTGTCAGCCCCTCCACCCTCCCCGCCCCTACCTCATCCGTCCTCGGCAACTTTCGCCACCACTTTCCACGATGAGAAGCCACTCGGCCTCCATCGCCTCCCAGCTCGGCGAGGAATCCGTCAAAGCGTTCGACGAGAAGAACCTCCAATCGATCGACGTCACCGAACTCTCCTCCTCCACCCCGGGACAGCTTACGAAGATCGAAGAGGTCATCGAGACCGAGCACCAGCTCTCCCCCGCCGAAAGCAAACGGCTGCTGCGCAAGATCGACCGCTACACCGTCCCCTGCCTGCTCGCCATCTACGGCCTGCAGTATGCGGACAAGGTCTCGCTCGCCAACGGCGTCCTCTTCGGCCTGAAGCAGGACACGCGGCTCAAGGGTCAAGAGTACTCGTGGCTGACCACGATCTACTATCTGGGCTACTTTATCTTCCAACCGGCGATGAACTACGCGATGCAGCGGGTGGATGCGGCCTACGTCGTCTCTGCGATGTGTGTCGTCTGGGGAGCAGTTCTAGTGACGCTCGGGCTGTGTCAGAACTTCACGCAGCTGATGGTGGTTCGGTTCATCCTCGGAGCGTTGGAGGGGGTGGTCACGCCGGCATTCGCGTTGATCGTCGCAAGTTGGTATAGAAGGTCGGAGCAGAATGCGAGGCAGCTGTGGTACTTTGCGATGAACACGGGTTTCAGTATGTGGGTATCGGTGGTGATCTACTTCCTAGCTAAAAGGGCGCACGAGGATGGTCATGTTTCGGGCTGGAGGGTGATCAATTTCTTCCTCGGTGCGTTGACGGTTTTCACGGGGCTGATGACGGGGATCTTCCTGCGTCTGCCCAAGAACGCCTGGTGGCTGTCGGAGAAGGAGAGGAAGATGGCGCACGCTAGGATCATCGATAACGGCGTGGGGACGGGTGAGGTCCATTCGTGGAAGTGGGATCAGGTCAAGGATGCGTTTACGGATCCGACGACGTACTTTATCTTTTTCATCAACGTCACCTGCTGCATCCCCAACGGTGGCATCACGACTTTCCAGAGTCTCATCTACCAGTCGTTCAGCTTTACGCCGCTCGAGACGATTCTGTATCAGCTTCCGTCGTTTGCCTTGTCGTTTTTCTGGATCATGTTCGCGGCGTTCATGATCCACAGGTTCCCCAAGCTTAGGTTCTTCTTCATGTGCTTCACGGTGCTCCCCGCCTTTGTGGCGGTGTTGACGGCGGGGACGCTGCCTCACGAGCCCAAGTTCAAGTGGACCAGGTATGGGGTGTATCTGATGAGCATCCTGTACGCGCTGCAGAGCTTCTTGATGTGGGCACTGATGCCGAGCATCGTCGGTGGAAGGACCAAGAAGACGGTGGTGAGCACGTTGTGCTTTATGGGCTACTGTGTTGGTGTAAGTACACATCAGCCTCTTTTTCCTTCGTGGATCCGACACTGACTCTTCGGCTGGCTTGTTGACAAACAGAACATGATCGGACCTCAAGTCTTCCGCGCTTCCGATGCACCACGTTACATTCGCGGGCTTATTGTGGTAGCTTCCATGTTGGCGCTGGTCTTTGTGCTCTGCGTCTGCTGGTTGCTGTACCTGATTGCGGAGAACAGGAGGCGAAGGAAGGTGCTCGCTTCCATGGGTGTTTCCGAGGAAGAGAGGTTGCTCAAGAGCAAGATCAACGGTGAACTTGATGTAAGTTGTTTGCATGCATGGCGACGATCCGATGTCACGCGGATCGGGCAGACAGAACAGATCCACTGACGATTTTACTTTGGACTGCCAACAGATGACGGACAACAAGAACATCTACTTCTTGTACAACTGGTAGATAGCACGCTCAAAATCGTCAGAAATGGTCAGAGACTTTGTGAAGCGATGGATAAGTAATGGTTGCGCGCGTGTGAGCGATGTGTGTTAGAGATAGTGTACGTAAGGCTGTCACCTCTCCATACCGAGTTGAATCCGACGGAACCGCTATTCTGAAAGCAGGCAGCGATCGGTCGCAGCTCCAAAGCGAGCACAAACGCCTTCAACGAACCCCGCGCGCACCTTCCCCTCTCACGCGGAGACGTGGGAGACGCGAGACAGAACCCCCTCCGACGCACGACCGAGATGGCCAGTACCAAAAAAAATTGACCGGCGCAGCGAAACCCACTCCAAGGCCGCTATTCGCTCTAACTCCACACCTGCATCAAAGCTTTGCGAGACTGGGCCGTGGTGGTGACAGGAGGATGTGTCACAGAGCCAAACGTAGGGGCGACAATGGAAATTCGTCCCCGGCTGTTCGGAAGTGCTCGACTGTGCATCTGCAACGCGGAAAACTCTATTTTTGCTGCTGAGAGAGAAAGCCGCGGGTGGTGATTGGTCGAGTTGCTCCAAAGGCTTTGTTCACCTGAGCTACTGAGCTTCGCAATCCGGCGAAGCGGCCGAACAAGCTTCCAAAGCAACTCGCTTTGTCGCACACCACAAAGCTTAGGCAGAATTGACCGGTCGAAAGATTGCCGGTCTCTCCACCAAACCACCCTTTGGACGCACGTCACGTTGCAGAGACGCAACAGCGATGACAACGCAGTCGGCGTATCCGAAGTCAAGGTTGGAACGGCTCTTCAGGTGTCAAAAAAGGGGGGAAGATCTTCGGACAAACTTTGGACAACGCAGCTGGAACCTTGTGTTTTTTTAATGCTTTCATGCACGGTCCAAGGTTGCCGGTTTGCGCTTGAGTTCCGCTGGAAGAAAAAGGCGGTCGGTGTGTGAAGGCCGACGACTGCTAAAAGTATGGTCTGGATGATAGTGGATTGCAGCATCGGATGCGATTGATGTTGAGCAGAGGTCGTATAGTGTACGAAGATGAGGTTGGGATGTTTAGACATGTTAGGGTGGCCCACGGCAAAAGGACCGATCGACGAGCGAGAGAGGCAGGCGTCCGGACCGATGCAAAAGGGAGGCCTTTTGGAGGCTAGCATGTGGACAATGCCTTCCTCCCTCCTCACCAGGCTTGGTACGTAACGGACTGAGTGATGTTGAAACGAAATTTACCCTATTGGACAAGGAACAACACCTTTCAGCCGTTCTCCGTGTGCGAGCTCGCATCTTTCCGTCCGCGTTCTCTTTTCGCCAAATTTAAAGCTCAGCTTCTTCTCGGTGGTTTGGATCGCCGAATCTGCTCCGTCTTTCTCGGTCGGATTCCGCTCTCCCCCTCTCTGCTATGCTCGCTTGAACCCGTTTCTGGTTGAAGCCGTGTTGCTCCGCTGCGAGCATCGCCTTTCATGTCGAATGTCCTGCAAACACCCCCACTTTTTCAAGCCACGGCCCACTCCACAAAAAGACAGTTGTCGGTCAACTCGGAATGCGTCTTGATGAAAACCGGCGACATTTTTCCCGACCCACGCGGCGCCATTCGGCTTTCCTCCTCGTCGTTAACTTTTTTCGTGTGGCTTGAGTATGCAGCATGTCGCGATTGTGACGAGGAGGCGGTGGGTGGTCGTTCCAACCAAAGAGACAATGGTTGTAATATGAGGAGGAGGAGGAGGAGGAGGAACGAGGGTGAAAAAAAAGAATTCGCCGGCGACAATCCGAGGAGCGGTCTTGCTTCGGTGCGCTGAGAAAGGCGGGGATATAGACACAAGGCGATGCCGGGTTTTCCTTTGTCCATTGTCCTTTGCATTCCTCCCCACTTTTAGAGTTGGCGATACAACTCGGCTTGTCGAAAAAGATCTCCGGTTACATGAGGTCCCGGAGAGAGGAGAGGGAGAGAGCTGGCTTGCTCATTTTGCGTTCCCCCTCATTGTTTCCACAGCAACCATCGCGGAAGGCGGGATGAGAGGATGGCTTTGAAGCCCCGATGGGAGGATACAGCTACCCACCGCCCACCTCATCAGGCAGTCAGAGGTCGGAGGTCGGAGGTCGGAGACTCTGTCCGTGTAGCCTCCTCGCCTTTCTTCATATTCCCGCTTGTGCTCTCCTTCGAACTCGACTTTGCCTTGTGCCCTTTCGTTTCATTGAGCAAAGTGCTGAGCGTCAACGCCTTTCGTCGATCTTCGCCTTCGGAGAGTAACGTTTCGCTCTACTCCAACCACCATCATACCTGTTGCTCGTCGCGATCATCGTTGGGAAGTCCAGAGGAATGGCTCCAGCTGTCGTACCAGCTGCGTCCGCGTCGACGTCTTCTTCCACCAGCAGTACTCGATATCACGACCTTGATCGTTTGAATATACCAACCTCGCCAGGATCACCAGCAGCAGCGAAGCCGGCATCTTCGTCTTTGTCACACCATCACACCGCGGCTTACTCTTCCGCATCACCTCCTTGTCACGAATCACATCCGCGACTCCCGTCTCTAGCGCACTCGCCCGAACCACCGACACTCCTCACCTTCGCCTCTTCCTTCCAAACCCTGCTCGACTCGCAAGCGCCCATCTCCTCCACCCACTCGGCATACTCTGAACTCCTCTCCGTCTCCCACTCTGCTTTCCCACCGTCGACGCTCCCCATCTCAACGCTCACCGATCTCGTCAGCTCCAGCACCACCCCTTCGACCTCTCTCTCGTCCAAATCCTCCTTCTCCTCCGTCTCCACCCTCATCGACGGCATGGCTGGCGTCGGAGCCACCACCGCCGGTCTCGACCTGCTCGGGATCCTCGCCGAAGAAGTCGACTGGGATCCGCAGCACAAAGGCGCACCCGCAGCAGCACAGCTCGCGCTGCTCGGTCAGACGCTGCAATCGCATCACGAGGCGAAGCAGCGGGTTTGGGCGAGCAGCATACTGGATGGTTTGGGGTTGGGTAGTCGACGCAACAGCCTTGTTGCGGTGAATCCGAGCGGGTTGCCGAAGGTGCAGCGTGTCGAGGAGGAGTGTGCGGAGGTGAAGCACAAGTCAAAGTCGACGATGCAGGCGAGGAAGGTGGCGAGTGCGGCAGAGGACCCGCTGAACACGATGACGTTGACGAAGCGGACTGCGCTGTTCTACGAGAACCTGTACGAGCAGTTGTGTCCGGGCATCGTCCCGCGGGCGTACATCTACCCAAAGTTGGGCAGAAAGTCGCACGATCAGGATCCGAGCTTTGCCGCCTTGGCGCTGTCGATCTCGCTGTTGGGGTTGCTAGGCGTCACCCTGCCCAAGGCTACACCGTCGAAACGCAAGGCGGAAAGCACATTCGGAACACCGCAACACCAGCAACTCTTCTTCATGCCCTTCGTGCCCCCGGAACGGCGCTCGAAAGCGCACGATTCCGGCTCGCTACGCATCCAAGCGCTGCACCTCATCGAGCGCATCCTACAGCTCCGTCTAGCGGCAAGCGGCGGAGGTGTTAGCTTCGGACAAGCGCCGACGCTCGAAGCGGTCTTGACCGGGTTCTTTTTGTCGCTGGCGCTGTACAACCTGGACGACGCTACGCACGAAGGCGGCATGCCTACGTTCACCGAGTGGAAAGATGCTAGTTTCTTCCGCTTCTGCGAGACCATCACTCTGGCAAAGATCCTGGGTTTGGATCAGATCGGTGCGGCAGCGACCAAGAGTGGAGAGGTGTCGGAGGAAGTTATGGTCTGGTCGCTGTTGGTCCGCGCCGAAAGGTGGTGGGCCGAGCAGAGACCGGGTTACGTTTGTCAGATGGAGACTGCCGCTTCGACAAGAGGCGACCTCTGCACTCGAAAGCGTGTCAAGACGGACCGAGACGACTTCAACTCGATGCCTGCAAAACGAGCGCGAACGGTGACATCGAACCACGTCGTCCAACCGATGCAGTTCCTAGTGGACCTCGGCTTCTCTGCCATCCGCGATACCCTACTCTACCGCTTCCACGACCTCCACTCGTGCTGGTCGCACACCTGCACCTCGTGCGCCCGCTTCACCCCGGACGCAGCGCTGCTCATCCACGACTCGCTCGCATCGCTCGACTCCTCCTCTACCTCCTCCACCGCTGACCCGATCCTCATCGATCTCGCACGTCAAGCTCTACGAGCCAAACTCTGGATCGCATGCCTCAACCACAACCTCGTCTCCGTTCACGCTCCGGGACCGCTGCGACCCGATCAACCGCTGCACATCGCCCTGGACACGCTGGATCTGCTCGAGGACCTCGACCAGCTGGTTCTGCGTCCACTCCCGCCCGCCGATGCCGCGCTGGGCGGAGCGATCCGGGAAGCGCTCCAGGCGATCCGGGATTGCGTGTCGAAGCTGCCGCAGGGTCAGTTTGCGGCGGAAATGTTTTCGTTTGAGCAGATCGAGGCGGACGACGATGGCGAGTCGGCCGGTGGTTCGCCGCAGCGAGCAGCGGAGGAGGAGGAGGGTGGTGGGAAAGGATCGCATTCGACGACGATTACGAGAGCGGCGCAGTCGGTGATGGACAAGTTGGATCGCTTTTTGGATCGACTTGTTCATCATTGATCTCGTTTCCGCGATGCCGTTTCCTGCTTGTCGTTGAAACACTCTATTGTTCCGCTTTACTTATCCAAATACTGCATTTGTATACTATGTCATGGGCTCATTGCAATGTCACCGTTTCACGATAAGTCGTAGGCTGTTGTGATGCTCGTCGAGTGTATTGTGTTGGACGTCTCGAGGCGTGAGCGGCAGCCCCTCCTAGCGATCGATCGTGCGCGTCGTGATGGAATGGTGACTGTGCATTTCCGCATCGTTTGCTTTTGCGTTGTGATCGTACATCGACTCTCTTCCCTCACCCTTCACACCTGCCTCCTCGCATCCTGCCCGATCACCGGCCTCGCCTTATTCCCGCCCACCTTCTTCTTCAACGACTCCAAATCCTCCTCCTTCCCCAGCAGCGCCTCCTCCAACCTCTTGTCGTCGTTCAACTCTCGATCCACCGCCTCGCCTACTCTTCCCTCGAAGCCCTCCCGCTGCTTGTGTGCTCTTTCGTCGGCCCTTGTTTGCTGCCAGACTGTCGGGCCGCGACCTGGCAACGTTGTGACGCTTCCTTGCTGCAACGGTGCGTCAGTTGGTGATGTCGGGGGTGCAGGAACGGACGCGGCTGCTTGCTGGCCGTAGTAGAACGATCCGACGAGGGCAGCGAGGACTGTAAGCCCCTGGAAACCGACTCGCCATCGAAGAGCTTTGTTGAACTGATCCCTATTGCCCGTTCGGAGGTGGTTGGAGGCTGCGATTAGGGCGCCGCATGTGAGTAGTGAGCCTGGTGAAAGAGAAGAGCGAGGGGTGAGGGTTAGTAAAGCATTTCAATTCGTGACTAGCTATGCACGCTGCGTGACACAAAGCAAAAATCTTCTTGACCAGCTGAGCGTTTTGGAGGACACAGAAGTCACTATTCGTGACCAGCTGACGCGCTTAGCTGGAACCTTCATGACCATCAGTTTGCCCGGCATGACACAGCGCAAGAGCTTCGTGACCAGCTGAGCGCTGCATGACACGGAGCGAAACCTTCGCGACCAGCAGTGCGCTGTCCATGACACACAACAGAAGCTCGATGACCAGCCGAGCGCCCTCCATGACACAGCGCAAAAGCCTCGGCATCCCTACGATACACCAAACAGCCCCTCCATGACCAGCCGCTGCGCTTTACACGAACTTACCAATAGGCACAAGCGGCTGCTCTCGCATCTTGCGGAAAAACTTGTCGCGTGGTGATTCGGGCATCTCGGATCCTATCGATGTAAAACCCAGCCCGGAAGGATCTCCTGGTTGCTGCTGCTCCATCGCGAGCTCTGCGTTCGGTGTTCCGGACATGGTGAGTGGTAGGCGACGGTTGCCGAGCGAAGTATGGAAGGATCGGAGGACCGAGAAGAAATGGTTGCGGGAGGAAGAAAGGAAGCTTCAGCCGCACGCTGAGCAAAGACATGCCTTCCGCACACGACCTCAGGAAAAAAAAAAGTGGAGGAGCCGATTTATGCTCTCATCGAGACCCGATTTACGCGACAGCCACACGACGAGACCAATTGAAGCAGACGTTTCCTAAGACGATTGCAGGGATCCCTAGGACAGGTATGCTTGTACAGATTACATGAGAACATGAGAGACATGATGTAGCGTTCAAATGGGGGCAGAGGGGTGAGGGAGATCCAAGCTTTCGGGGCTTTGATTCCGAGTGAAAAGGTCGAACGCGAACCTCGTCTATCCAATTGGGGCGCAAGTGAACGATCCTCGCACGGTACCTTTGGCGTACTGGTCAATGATGTCCTTGACAGAGGCGTAGGTCCCGCAGACGAGAATGACAATTCCCAGAATGAAGACAGCACCATTGGTGATACTGAGAATGGTGTTCCAGCGTGTCGCATTCCACTTGCCCTCCTTGATCAAAAGGAACCACATCAACGCCGGGAAGTAGAAGGTGAAGCCCGAGATGAACAGCGCCGACATGATACCAAGCAAATCGCTGAAAAAGCTGATGGCCTCAGCAATGACCCAGGCGATAACAGTGATGAAGGCGATGAGAGCCAACCAGGTTGCCCAACCCATGGTGGTGTTGATGTATCGGATGACCGAGTTCTTGAAAACTCGACCGTGGACGTATCGAGCAACTACGGTGGTGTTGATGGAGCCAGAAATGAAGATGACGGGCAGAGCGACACCGAAAGCGACCTTGGACAGCGTTGTGCCTGCCGAGAGAAGAGCGGGAGATTTGACCTCGGTACCGACAAAGGCGTAGATCAAGGCTCCCGTGAGGGTGTAGATGACAATCTCGATGATGCCAAGCGCCCAGATACTCTTGACGTAGTCGGTGGGAGTGTGCATCTCGTCCATGAACGAGAACTGGCAGACGGCAAACGAGTAGGCGAAGACAATGTTGGTGATAGCAACCCAAGCATCGGCGAAGGTGGTTCCCTCTTTTGGCCAAGCCGACCATTCTGAGATTGTGGGCGAGACTGAAGGCTGGCTCTTCCTGATGCCAGTTCCGATGATGACGATGCCGATGGCGATGACGATCGAAGCAAAGTCGATGTAGCCAAGAATTGCCACTTCTGAGAAGGAGGGCGGGACAGCGACGATGAAGAGGATGATGGCCGAGATGACACCAAAGACGAGCGAGCAGATGGCGTTGTTGCTAAGGTTGAGGAAAGCAATGGTACCAGTGAGACAATGCGAGCCGACCAAGAATGTCAATTGAAGCGCAAACATGGCACCAATCAACTCGTAACCGAATCGACCCATCATGAGCTGACCAGCATCGGCGTAGTGCGAAACCTGGGGGAACTTGACCTTGACTTGGCCGACAATGTAACTCGTGTAGATGGCGATGAGACCAAAGCCGACGCAGAGGATGACACCGGCCACCATGCCCAGTGTTGCAAATGCCGAAGGGATGGACAGAGCGCCAAGAGCAATAGCCTCGACGAGCAAGCAGATGGTGAGCTTCTTCCAGCCGAGACGGTGGAACTTGTGGTCACCCTCGGAGCGCTTCTGCTGCTCGTACATGTAGTCCTCTTCGCTGCGGTACTGCTCGCGCTTCTCGCCGAACATTGTTTGCGCTACTGGCCCGGTTTCCGATACTTTTGGCTTGTCATCGTGGGACTCGATCTTGTCCTGAGCACTGTTCTTCTCGACGTCGTCGGTGTGGGTGGGGGAGACGGTGCCGCTCGAGCGGTCTCCGATGGGAGACTGATGGCCTGTTGATGCCATGTTGAGTGGCGTTGATGGTGGACGTATCTAGAGCTGCTGGTGGCACGAGGTCGAGTTGGCTCTGGTGAAGGAAGGTCAAGTGGGGGTCGAAAGAGGTTTGACCGTTACTGTGCAGACTTGAGGTGCGGAGGACGAGACGTGACCAGGTGATGGGAGCACGGGAGGATCGTTGACAGGCAAGGACGGTGATGGATGAGGGGGAAGGAGAAGCGAAGAGATGCTGTGATATAAAGAGAAGAGGGAGCTCCGTTGGCCAATGACATGATGGAAGCGGTTGCCAAGGGTCTGCGCGCCGAGAGGGAAACAGGCACCTGAGCAGGCGGCAGGAGGAGAGGGAGAAAAAAATGTGACTAAAACCGAACGCTGAGCAACGCCCACCACGCCATACGACCGGCCACCTCACACGAGCTGCGAACAACTCCTTATCACTCCTTTGTTGTTTGTGGTTGACCCCACTTTGTGCTCAGGACGACAATGCTCAGCAGCTCTTGACAATGGCAGGGTGGATGCCAGCTTATCTTTGGGAGGCGTTGAGAGTGGGGAATTAGGATGCGGCGCATACACAAATGATGCTATTGGATGACCGCGTATCGCTCTTTTGTCCCGTAACGGAGAGGGGAGCTTTGCTGTCGATGCTCGCTTGAGTTGAGGCCCACTCACTCTCCCACACACGCAACCGTGGACAAGAGCAGGAGGAGAAGACTTGGAGTCATCAGCCGCGGAACAGATGCTTTTCTCAACAATCGGAGAAGCCGAGCCGGGCCCTTCTCTGTTCAATGCAAAAGACGCCACTGACGGCAGAGCATCAATCGACGGCTTTTGTTTCGAGGAAGCGAGCGCGACACACGAAACAGCGAAGGACGAAGCTACGCCGGGGATGCAAGCAGGTAGTCTTCGCTCGCTCTTCTTGACGAGAAAGAAAGAGAGGGAGCGAGAGAGAGAGCGGCGGTTGCCGTCACAGACAGGAGACAAGAAGCGAAAATCTCCCGACCGTCGGCTGTCTCTTTCCAGAACAGCAGACTGCTCTTGTGCCTTTTTTGAGGGACAAAGGAAAATTTTCCGAATATGTCGTCGGGTGATGATGCAGTCTTCTTTTCCCCTTTCAAACTCAGCAAGTGTGACTGCTGCAGCTGCAGCTGCGCGGTGCAGGTGGAGGATCTTTTGTGTTTATTTTTATTTTATCTTTTTCTTCGCCAACGACCAAGAACGATCAAGACCGACCAAATGAAGTCTTTGGGAGGTGGGTGAGCAGCCTCAAGATTTAGAACGACGGTCAGCCAATCGTCGAGCGAGTGCTTATCGCATTCTGGTGGGGACTTGCAACGTGGCATGTAGAGCACAGTGGGTCGTCGGTGGTTTAGGGCTGCACTGTAATGAATCGACAGAGGCATAGCAAAGCAAAGGCGAGCATGAATATGTATTACTGGAATCGAGTTGATTGATTCGTGCAAAAAGTTTCGACGCTGTAAACGAGGTTGGCAGCTCTGTGTTTCGGCAGCCAATCGTTTCGAGCCGCAGCAATTTGGTTCGCATTTGACGGGTTGCGTGTCACAAGATCTGAACCCTTGCTGGATTCTTATTGGCGCTGTGTCATTCCACCTTGCATGTCCACTTGCAAACCACAAACCACTTGCGGATGCTTCCGAGATCGCATCGATACGCTTTCCGCTCCAACTTTCGGGCGAAAACGTGCGGGTCCGTCGGCTTAGTTACAGCCAGAGAAAGGCTGCGAGAGGAGATAATCTTAACTTTGTCGTTGCAACCTAACCTAGTTGGCCCGCGGAAATACGGTCGCAGCGTCGAAGATCAGCTGGCCCTGCGTGTTTTTGCGGGGCAGAGCTGAGGCTTGCTGTCAGCTGCGTGCGAACAGTGACGTTGCTCGCATAAAATTGCTTTGCTCACAGCCAGGCAGAAAAAGAAGAAGAAAAATTCTCAACACCAGAACAAAACGGCGGTTCAGCCGACGAACGACGCTAGGTCAAATTGCAGGCGGTGTAAATTGAAAGCACAGATCCATTGTTCTGCCTGCCTGCCTGCCTGCCTGAAGGTCGGAATGGGCTAGGCCTTCGCAACGCATTTAGATTGCGCATGCTACGCTAAGTGGCATTTTAGTGTTGCTGTACCAACACGAATTGGTGCGCTTCCATGCAATGCGAAACAAGGTTGACAGTTGCTTCCGATAATGCTATGATAGACAAACGAGCGCAGACGACAGCAAAGATAAGAGCCTGTCGATGCGGGGGAGTGGTGGAAGGGTTCAACGCAAACGACATGGCTTGAAGGACGAGTCGGGCCGAGCCTTCTTCCCGTTTTCTCGTCTTCTGATTTCAAGTGGGTTCATCGGACGTCGACAAAGTTTTGCACCCGAGGGTCGTCCCATGGAACGGAGATGGTCGAAGCGGCACTCTGCTGAGTATGCGCAAGACTCGAATACAGTGCCAACCTTCCCCCTCAGGAGATCGGCAGAAGTGCTGCTGTCGACTCACCATTGCAACGTTGCCGACGATATCCTGACTGCTCGACGCCTTCTTCTGTTGCTTGCTGAAAGAAAATCGAAAAAAAAGTTGTCTTGAAAATGTTGGCCCAAAAAAACGACAAAAAAGAAATCCTCCCAACGTGGGGCTCGAACCCACGACATTCAGATGAACTCCGAGTGCATGCTCGGAAACCCTTGTATGTAAGAGTCTGACGCTCTACCGACTGAGCTAGCCGGGATAGGATGACAACCGGTTCCAGCATTGCATATCCATACCCTTTCGAATAACGTATGCCATGAGGTGGAGGCATTGACAGCTGGAAGAAAACACTCGTTCGCGCACAAGCCTCTTTCTTCTCGTTTCGCACCTCATCCTTGCGTGCTGTCGCTCCTCGACATCAAACCTTGTACGCCATCAAGCACGTTCCCCTCCTTGCCACTAGATCACAGCAAGGTAGTATCGACACTCCGGAACGCAGTATCGTTTGGCAAGTCTCGCAACAATCACCTCATAGAATTTCAGCAGCCATGCTCGGCGTACCGGCCAACAGCCGCGTCTCGTCGAGCAGTTTTTACCATCGACCCAATGCGCTCTCGGTCTCGGACGTCGATCTCGACATCGAAGGCGCTGGCGGAGGAAGGATCGACGAGCTTTACGACGCTGGTCTACCGTGGCCATTAGGGACAAGCGCACGCCCAACTTCATGGTCCGCAAAGGGTCCGGCGGAACACGTCCCACGCTTGCCGCTGCTCAAAAGTCTACGATGTCACCTTAACTGGGCTCGAGCGGGATGGTGGGATGGCAATCGATGGCCCGAAGCATTCAGGTTGATCGCAAGCTCGAGCGAGATTCGTAATGGTGTCTTGAAGGGCTTACTGCTCAGCGGTACAATCACTGCTGTTGTGTTCTTCTTCGAGCTGGCCTTCTTCCCCAAGGTGCTCTTCAACGAGCCTCCTGCCAAGACGATGCAGGGAATTGCGGAATCAGGATCGATCGTCGGCGGACTCGGGAACGTCTTCTGGCTGTACCCTCTGATCGGCGGCAGCTATCTGCTAGCATCTTCATGGACCTCGGACATTGCCCAGGCTGCCTACAAGCTTCGTCACGGCCACGTGCGACGACTGACCCTTTCCAACGCTTCCTTGCCTCCAGGCACTTCCCGGCGCTTGCTACAAGAGAGCTATCGCATGATCCTCATCCTCAACTACACCCTCTTCTACATCCTTCTCGGTCACATCCCTTACCTCGGTCGTCCACTCTCCTTCCTGTTCATGTGCCTCGTCGACGGCTACTACTGCTTCGAGCAGGCGTGGATTTCTCGCGGATGGTCGCTCGATCGTAGGATGCGCTACTGCGAAGAGCGCTGGTCCTACTTTGTCGCTTTCGGTCTGCCTTCGACTGCGGTATCGTTCTTCCATCCGAGCGGGCTGCTCAACCTGATGCTTTTCATGCTCGTGTTTCCCTTTTGCACCGTGCTGGCCATGCTTGCGGATCCGCAGCCTCGGATTTCGGCGTCGGGCGCGCTTGCGGCTTCATCCAACGGCTTCGGCCACGTCGGCGGGTCGGATTACGCCAACGGTCCGCTTCATCGTCTTGTACCCTCGCGTCTACCGGTGTTTTGGCCGACGGTGAAATTGCACCGCCTCGTGTTGAGGCTATTGCCTTCGTATGCGGACGCACCTCTTGCTCCGTCAGCTCAAGCATTCGAGCGGAACGCTAACATGTATGGTAGAACGGGCGACTTGTCGGGATCGGGTGGCTTCTCCGTCAACGGTGGGTATGGCGGGTTTGGTACAGGTGGAAAAAGGGCAGCGGAGATGGTGGGCGGCATCTTCAACAACGGCAGTCGTAGCAATGTCAATTCGGGGCGGAACTCGCCTTCACCTTGGCCAGCGTATGGTGGCGGGCCCCCTCGTTCATCCCATGAGGCGGCATACCCACAAGTGAACGTGGGAGGAGGTGGCTATCCGGACAGCGGTGGGTCGGCAACAGGAACGTACAACAGCGCCGGGCAAAATATGTATTCGAGGGCCCCAACGACTCCAAAGACGCCATTAGGCCCTCCACCAAAAGGTCCTGCCGCCAATCATCGAAAGGCAGATTAGAATCGAGCTTCATCCGAACCAAAATTGCAGGCTTGATCTCCTCTCGATCGTCCGAGTGTGCTCGAAGAGTGATGAAGTGGGGTTTCCGATCTTTGGTTAAGGTGGAGGGCGATGGTGGCAATGAGTGGGCTGAATGTTGCAAATGAGACGTTGTGTGGTGTGCCAACGCAGCTCGTATCTGCCCTACTTGGTACGAGAGAGACGGGCCCACTTGGTACAGGAAAGACAGCAACCTTCACGAGCAAAGACAGGATCTGGAAAGCATATAAGACGACAGCCATCGTCGATCGATCCCACCTCTCCTCCCACAGTTAGCCCCATTGGTCCACTCTTTCTCGCAAAAATGTTCAGTCCAGCTCTCAGCGCCCTCCTCTCGACGCTACTCCTGGCTTCCGCCACCATGGCCAGCGTCCAGCACTCCTGGATGCCTCTCGACAAGCGAGCCGCTGCCGCCACCGACGGATCACAGTGCTACACAGACTTCGCTACGAATCCTCAAGCCTGCCCCATCGTCCACGTCGCCTTTTTCGCGGACGACAAGTGTGGTCAGCCTCTCAACCTTGTCCGTACTACGCCTTCTGCCTTGATCAAGAACCGCAACGAGCAGATGCTGTTTGACGGTTCGGTTGCTCATTCGCTCCAGAAGCCGTTCGGGTCGATGCGCGTGCTCGCCGCCGTAAAGGGTGTCGGGATCGGTTTCGGTAAGAAAGAAGAGTCAGATGGCGTTCTTCAGAACATGGCTTGGTTGTCGTCTGCTCAGACTTACGACGCTTTCGCCAGCAAGGACTGCCTCACGGTCCCCAACCTGGACACCAAACAGATCGGCGTTTGGACGGTCAAGTTCGAAAACTACCTCAACCAACCTGGCTACGTTTGGAACCTGGACAACATCCCGCTCGTCAAGAACGCTCCCGCCTGTCAGCCAGCTGCTGCCAAGAAGCACCGTAAGCGGCTCACCGCAAGCGCTGTCAAGTGTACACCTGCCTGCTTCGAACCCGCCTCGTACGGTGGCGGAGGTGTGCTGCTGATGTACGACACCGACGACTGCTCCGGAGCGGCTCGCAGGCAGCTGTACAGTACCGTCCAGTGCACGCCTCTTTCCACGACGGGCTTCAAGTCGTACAAGGCGATTCAGCCTACCGGGCCGACGATCGACACCATCTTTAGTCCGACTTACTACGATCTCGGTGAGAACGGGTACCACGCGTGTGCGCAGAGGGATGTCAGCGCTAGACCGTTCAAGCCGAACGAGTGCCAGAAGACGGCAGGTAACGATATGTTTGTAGGCGTGTACGGTAACGATCCGACCTTCCCTCAGCCGGGGCCCGGACGGAACGATAAGGTGTTGAAGGAGTCGAGTGGACATTTGTTGTTGAGTCCTGCGCCTAAGCAGCCTTCGCTCAAGGGCGCCAAGGGGGTGGCCTTCACAGGACCTTGAGCGGTCACCTCGCTTGCACTTACAGACGCTGTTTCCAAGTAAGAGCTTTGCAATCAACACATGATAACCTCACGATGGATGGCTGTGACCGGTGAGCAGTTGAGCGGGAGAATGCGGGGGCTCACGATAACGCAGGGTCTGAAGATCTCGCGGTTACAGGCGGATAAAAGTTTGGCGCGGCTATTTTTCGGAGCTTCGTTTATACCGACCACCAAAGAGCATGTGGTCTTACTTTCTTCCGCTCGCACACACGGCTCTTACCCCGCGCTTCTTCGCTGGCGGACGACGTTGGAGCCCCATGTTCGGCGTGAGGATTCCGGGAAAGCAGACCAAATCAAAGAATGGACATTGGAGAGTTTCTGATAGCGCTCGTTGGTGATCGCTCCATCAGTACCTCCATCTCTGAAGTTAGACGGTCCCGCCCACACATCCCAATACGGCGTCTGACACGATGACGACCGACAACAGCACCTCCACCAGCAAGCCCAGTATCCTACTCATCAACGGTCCCAACTTGAACTTGCTTGGTACACGAGAGCCAGAAAAGTAAGTTTTGCATCGCAGATTCGAGTCTCGCTCCGTTCATCAAAGTTGCTGAGCATTAGTCTCATCCTTGTTCCGCCATCGCACTGACAGGTACGGCAGCGAAACGCTCTCCGATATCGAACTGAAGGCGCGCCAACAATGTGACACCCTCGGCTACTCATTCGAAGGTTTCCAATCCAACCACGAAGGAGCCATCATCGACCGCGTTCATGCTGCTCGAACCGACGGCACCACGGCGATCATCATCAATGCGGGAGCGTATACGCATACCAGTGTGGCTATCAGAGATGCGCTGTCAGGCGTACGGGTGCCGTTCATCGAAGTTCATGTAAGTTTCAACCCCCGCCCGTCGAAAGTGAAAGAGAAGGTGACGTGGGCTGACCGTTTTATGGGGCGGGTGCAGATCTCGAACATTCACGCGAGGGAACCGTTCAGACAGCATTCTTACCTGTCGGATATAGCGAACGGCGTGATCGTCGGGTTGGGTACGTTTGGGTACACCGCTGCGATCTGGTCCGTGGCGAATAAGTTGAAGCAGGGTGGGTTCTCGTCGTGATGCGCTTTGAGAGGATGGGAATGTACATACGTTGCTTCTGGAAGCATGTGCTTGAGTCATAGCGTGTGATGGCTGCAAGGTCCATCATGCGCCAAGGTCTGCAAAGTCTTGTGGTTGTGCATTGCCGTGCTTTCCGAACAGAGCTCGCCGTACGAGAGACGAAGGATCGTAGTGACGACGCTACGCCGCCGAATGAAGGATTGCATACGACATTCAGACGAATTCTCTTCGCACATACGCGAGCACCTCGGATCTGCGAATAGCGCCGTTGACCACCTCCTGGCGATGCTTGCACAGACCACACCTTATCTGGCTGTCAGGGAAGTGTCAACTCCTGTCACCTCTGTCATCTTTACGCTGAACACCGAGACTGCCGTAAAAACCTCGGCAGCTAAAAAAGAGGCTCGCATATACGGGTAAAATTCGCCGTTCTTGCGAGAGCCGTTCCTCTGGTTCGCACCTTGTAATCGGTCAACCGTAGCTTCTATATGCGAGATGCGAGATGAGTCAATTGCCGTGCAGCTTTGACAGCTTGTCACACGGTGTTTGCATGACCGCCACCTAGGCGAATTCCATTAGCTTGGGTTTTCACAGTGCTTCGCATCGCATCGCTCTAGCGTTCGGCAGGAGAGGCTTGAGCGAAAGCATATGGTTGTGGGTGAGTGGCTCGCACAGAGCATGAGCATGGTCCCACTTGTGATTGCCCTCGGTGCTCGTATAAGAACACACCCGACCTGTGCTTCAGCTCCACCACCTTATCTCTTCAGATACCCTCGCACATCCATCGCTACCCGCCATGACCCAACTCAGCGAGTTTCAAGCGCTCAAAGCGCTCATCCACACCAACTTGGACAAGTACGAATCGCTTCTCCGAGAAAGCAACACGCCCGAACCTTTCCTGAACGAAGCTCGAACGCACCCCGTTATGGACCAACCCAACCACGTCCCCGACAAAGAGCTCTGGACGACCACACAGAACCTCGCCAGCGCCCTCGACATGATGGCGTCGATGATCCAGCTGCCCTCGACAACGCTCATGTCGGAAGCCATGTCGACGTACAAGGCTTTCTCTCTGCAGATGGCGACCAACCTCAACCTTGCGAATGTGATTCGAGACCTCGGTGGCTCGTCCGGGAAACCGGTATCCGTCGATGATATCGGCGCGCGAACGGGCCTCCCACCCTCACGTGTGCTCAAAGTGCTCCGACCTCTAGCCAACAACTACATCTTTCAAGAAACCTCCGAAGGCTACTTTGTCAACAACCGTGCATCGCTCCACCTGCTCGACGAGTGCGACGTGAAATCGTACGTTCAGTATGCGTCGTGGATTCATCCCCGCATCGTGCCGAGTATTCAAGATGCATGGATGGACCCCGACTCCAAAGACGACTGGGGCCCGGACAACGCCGCCTTCCTCCACGGCTTTGATATGCAGCACAAGGCGACGGATGCGTTTGATCTGTTTCAAAAGAAGATCCCCGACCTCGTTCCGAGGTTCGGAATGGGCATGCAGGCGTGCAACCGCGGAGCGGTTGAAGGGATTCTTCTCGACTATCCGTGGTCGGAGCTACCGCAGGGTACAGTTTGCGTTGATATCGGAGGCGGGATCGGGTCTCTCACGGCAGCACTGCTGCGACAGTTCCCGAATCTCAAGGGGGTCGTCCAAGATCGTCCCGAGGTGGTAGAACAGGCCAAACTCAGCTTTGAGAAAAACATGCCCGACGCTGTCACTTCAGGTCGAGTGCAGTTCGAACCAGCCGACTTCTTCCAAGAGATCCGAGGCGCTGGACCTAAGCGAGTCTTTGTGATGCGAATGATCATTCACGACTGGCCAGATAAAGAGGCGCTCAAGATTTTGCAGAATGTCAAGGCGGTGATGCAGCCGGATTCGAAGCTGGTGATTTTGGATACTTTGCTCCAGCCGGCGGTGGTGAGTGGGAAGGACGGGAAGGATGACAGGCTGGTGGAGCAGGTGGGAGAGATTCCGTATCCACTGTATAGGTCGGGAGGCGTCACGGGGACTTGGATTCAGAGGGTGGATCAGGAGGTCAACATTGCGTTGAACGCTACGGAACGTACGCCGTCCGAGTTCAAGGCGTTGGTCGAGAAGGCGGGCCTGAAGCTGGAGAGTATCGTTCAGCCACGCTCGAGACATGGTATTGTGACGGCCGTTTTGCCTTGAGCAGAGAGGTGCATTGCAATCAAGTATGATCATACAAGAATATGTCGACGAGGGGGTTGAGCTGGAACCGTTGAGAAGAGCATGAGAAGAGTATCACAAGTGAGGAGATCGGCCCGATCTGAGCGAACATGTCCGAGCGGAAGCAGCTGCAAGGTCGATCCGTGGGATGGCGTGATTGTGCGTTGCTGCTTTTGTCCTGCAAGGGCAACAACTCTCCGCTGGAAGAAGCACAGCTGTGCACGCTGATCCGCTGTGCCAGAACAATCGAAGATCGGCTTTTGTAAGCGCTTTCATAGAAAGACGCGTGTCGCTCTCTCGAACGTGGGCTTCCTCACCGCGTTCATGAAAAGGGACTCAGCGATGATAAGGCGCGTGCTCTCTCTCTCTCTCTCTCTCTCTCTCTCTCTCTGTTTGTTGGCTTGTTCAGTCTTATGCTGCCAACCGAGAAGATCGATTGCGTGAAATTCGAACGCCGTTTCTTTACGCTCTCAAGCCTCCACTTGCAGCAAACTGCTCAGCTGCCTCACACTCACAAGTTTTTGTCTCCGACCCGGAATTCTCCTTTGCGAAGAGCCAAGACCCTGAGCTCTTGTTCCGCGGGCAGCAATCTTTCTTCTTCCTAGGATCTCGACAGAGAGCAAGAGAACAAAAAAATCTCGTAAGCGCTGCAGTTGGGCATGAGATCAAGTGAAATGCGCACAAACCCCTTGCGAAGGCTGAGGCTGAGTCTGATACGGGTCCACAAAGAGTGTATGCGAACGTTGCGCTTGATGCCGCGGACCTCGATCCGTTGCTTAGATCTGTTACTACCGCTTGCTCCCATCCGCTTCACAGCTTCACTCTTGACCACGTACTCGCTGTCATCTTCAAGAGGTTACCCTTTCGATGGACGGGCCCTTCCTTCTTGCCATCACGTCGCAACCTTACCGACTGGCAATCCCCACGAGGCGTCCTCACAATCAGCAAGATGGCTTCGACATCCAAAGTGACGCTTTCCGCTCCGGACTCGGTGACGTCTCAGCAGCAGCTGTCATCAACATCTCTCGATGTCGGCGTCCTCTCAAGCTCGACGACCGAGCTCGAGAAGCTGGTGCAGCCGGTTGTGGTTCCCACCAGCTCGCCCAAAGCCAAGTTCCAAAACTGGGGCCGATCCTTCGTCAGCACACCTGCGAGAGTGTTTGCTCCTACAACCGTAACACACTGCGCTGCGATCGTCGAGCTGGCTCGGCGTCAAGGCGTCTCGCTTCGTGCCATTGGACGAGCGCACAGCCCGAGCGATCTTCCTTTCACCACTGGCTGGGCGATGCGTATGGAAGGCCTGAACGGCGTTGTTCACGTCGATCACAACGCATACACCATCACGGCTCTCGCAGGCACTTACATTTCCGACATCCACGAGGCGTTGGACTCAGCTCAGCCTCGTCTGGCGATGTGCAACGTCGGTTCCATCTCTGAACAAACGATCGCTGGTCTCATTTCTACGGCTACGCATGGCACAGGCATTCTCTTCCCTGTCGTCTCGTCGTATGTCTCGCAGCTTACCATTCTGTGCCCGCTGCCAGAAGGAACGCAGCACTTGACGTGCAGTCGCGAACATCATTCGGATCTCTTCAATGCAACTCTTTGCGGCTTGGGCTCGACAGGCCTTATCACATCGGTAACACTGCGAGTTCAGGACGCATTCAACCTCAAGCAGTATTCGGAAGAGCTCACCTTTGACTCGCTCTTTGGTTCCAAGACCGGTTTTCCCGCCGTACCCAGCAGCTCCCACGTCAACCCAGGGGCCTCCCTCGGCGGCCTGTTGAGCAAGAACAAGCGTCTTCCAGCATGCTCGGATCACTACCGACCTTCGTACCGCTCCAACGATGCTTCCGAGATCCACCCTATCCGACCAGACGCCAATCGGGATGCTGACCAGCTCGCTCGCGCTGACCCGGAGGACGATGCAGAGACGAGACAAGCGCAGCTTGCATTGGAGCAGGTGGTAGGATCGGCTCAGCACGTACGACTCATGTGGTTCCCTCAGGTCAAGCGCATTACAATGCTGCGGACCAACCGAACGACGGAGCCTGCTTCGGCGCCGCCGAGTTTGGCGACTCGTATCAAGGCGTCACTCATCGGTCATCGCTTGACCGAGTTCCTGCTGTACACTTCGCGATTCAACAGGCAGTGGTCGCCAGTGGCTGTTCGATGGATCCACGCACTCACTCATCCGGCTTTCCCTGAGTCGACCACACCGCAGACAGCTCCTGCATCGAGCAGCAAGATCGCAGCGACGACGGAAGCTCCTGCTACCGAGCCCAATGCTGTAGCCGCGTCCAGCACAGACAGCAAGTCGAACGGCGACGAACAGCAGCAGCGACTCATCCGCGACATCGGCCAATCCTTTGCACCAGGCGAAAGCGTCGGTGCCTACGCTGAGGGCGAACCCTCGCTCTCGTGGCTGCAGCAGAGCATCCCAGCTGGCAACTTCAACGCCTTTGCTCGCGACTCGCCCGCACCTCGTCCCTTGTCACCCAACAACCCAGTGTGGTCCGAAGTGGGCCGATCCGACCGCATCTTCAACATGGACTGTCTGTTCCCTCAGTACACTGACGAGTGGGCCATTCCGTTCAACCGTGCAGCCGCCGCTATCCGAGCCATGCGCGATTGGCTCGACGCCGAAGAAGCCGCCTCGGACGGCGACCGCATCCACTTCCCCGTCGAGATCCGATTCACCGACGCCGACGGGATCTGGCTCAGCCACGCTCAGGGACGCAAAACGTGCTACATCGGGATCGTGCAGTATCGACCCTACAACCAGCCGGTGCGGTACAGACAGCTCTTTGCGAAATTCGAAACGCTCATGCGACACTATTCGGGTCGCCCGCATTGGGCCAAAGCGCACTCGTGTTCGCCGACCGAGCTGTCCAAGTTGTACCCGCACTGGGATGATTTCTTGGCTACCCGACAGAGGTACGATCCGGACGAGGTGTTCGTCAACCCGTATGTCGGGCGTCATTTGCTGGGTAGGATCGGAGACGGGGTGGATACGCGCGTGTTCAAGAGTCGCCTTTGAAGCCGCTCTGATGAAATCTGAAGCACTGTTTTCATTTTCGACCTTGTGTGACGTGTGATGAGCTCGTGGGCGTTCACGTGTCTGATCATCCCCACGGAGGATTCGATCGTAAGGAGCGTCATGCGCATGGATTTGTCTTTGCTAAACCTTCGGAGAGACGCGAAGAAGCTTTGCCTCGCTTGAGAGAGATGATGGAAGCACTCTTGCAACGGCATCGAAGCACGACGGCTTAGGAACAATGTCGAGCAGCTGAGAAAAAGGCAAGCCGTAACCGGCATCATGCGGCGATGCGAAGAGCTCTGAGGAACCGCAGAATGACGAGCGACCGAGCGCCTCTGCGCCCTGCACCCTTGAATCAGAAGCTCAAGAAGCTCGCAAAAAAAGGCGCTGTCATGACGTCGTTTGCAGGAAAATATTGGCCGAAAAAGGTGTCTAAATTTGGGCACATGTGTGAAAAAGGGGACCTTATCCGTCCAACGGCAACCTTTTCGAGTCTCTCTCCTGAGACAGAGACGAGGCCAGATTCGAATGCCTTTTGGTGATGGCAAGAGATTGTATTCCGCGGGAACAGACAGAAAGGGCGGTGAAAAGCTCGGCTTGGCAACGAGAGAGAGGCAAAGAGAGCTGCCGCGAACTGCGCAAAAGAGCTGTCGTCACCTCCACTCGCAGGAAGCCGACCCTGCAGCGCCAAGCCGCCGCCGCTGCTGCACAGCCCGAAAAAAAGGAAGCCGACGCCTCGCCACGCTCTATACCAGTCTCTTCGCGCTGAAGCTCGGCTGCTTGGTCATCGATGGCGGTAAGTCACAGACTGAGCCTTTTGCTTGAGCGGTCTGAGGGATGGCTATACATACGTCTTTCCACGTTGCGACTTTACCTTCTCGCTACGATCACCCCATATTCACTTGTCGAGGTTACACGCCACATTGCTCCCCGTTCAAGGTTCTACTTCGCTCCATCTCTTTGGTCGCGATTCACATCAAAGGTCATACCCGTTAGCTTGCAAAGCTCGACATAACTTCCTAGCAAGACTCGATCAGTCGAGTCACAAGCCACTCGACCTCTAACTCGGATTCAAGGCCGATTCCTCTAAAGCACTTCTCAAAGCCATCCGATCAATCCGTCTGGCCAACTTCATCCAAAATGGTCTACTACTGCAACGGATACTACGGCTGCAACAACGGCCTCGGATACGGCTCGAGAATCGGAATCGGTGTTGGTATCGCCATCGCTGTCGTGCTGCTGATCATCCTCTTCTCGATGCTGGCAGCCAAGCGTCGCCGAAGACGGTTCACACAGCAGCCTGCTTCGACGATTCCGATGTACCAGAACAACCAGCAGCAATCGTCTGGGTACGCTCAACCTTACAACGGCGGTTACGGTCAACCGAGCCCATATGGTCAGCAGAGTTACGGTCAGCAGTCGTACGCTCCTCCAAGCGGTGCTCCTCCGTCGAGTGGCAATGGAGAGTACGCTCCTCCTCCTGGACCTCCTCCGCCGGCTTATCAGCCGAGGAAGGGGGCGGAGAGCGCTAATGTTTGATCAATCTTCAAAGCGATAAGACTTGGGAAAGACCGTACTGCGGTCGACATTTCGTGTTCTTCACTGTATATATCCTTTTGTGTTGGCGTCAATAGCGCTGTTAGTTGTAGCTGTAATCACAAATTGTGTAGCATACCATCCTTAGCCTGAGGTCTTGTCTGTGTGGCTGCAGTACATGAAGTGCGGAGTACGAGCTTCGACTGATAGCGAGGTAGATCGGGAAGACGGGGCTGATCGGGAGCCGATGAGCACGCCCTCGCGATGAGGGAGTGCAAGCGAGCAAGCCAACCCGCAAAACGGTTTTTCCCCAGATCGACGTCGTACATGATTCGCCTGCACGGAGAGGTGCACTTTACTTGCAACCGAACGTCGCTTCCTTCGCCGCTGAATGAGAGTGATGATCGCTGTCACGCTTCCAATCTCGTGTTCAAAGTTCGGTTCGATGCTTGAAAGGAGAGGGTTGAACGCAGTTCGCATTCGACCCACCCATAGGTCTGCGGGAGGGCGATCCTGCGGGGTCAACTACAGCAAACGCCAAGACTTTCTCATACTCTCCAGCTGATCCTTTCATCTCACACGCCCTCCTCCTCCAAGCTCGAACGCTTTGGTCTCGACCAGCAAATTCCAGCAGCTTGTAAGTGGGAGCATGTGCTGGAATGAAATGGAGGGGAACCGGTTGAGCGAGCTGGCGGAAAAAAGGGCGTTTGGGTTGGATGTTTTGAGGATGCACATCCTGCATCCGTCTGCATGCTTCGAGCTCCGGCTAAGCGGACACACCTTCTGTGTAGATTTTTCCGTTTAAATTTCGATGGAAACTTTGCGGTTGGAGAGGGGTTTTTTTGGGCAGCGTGGGTCGATTCTGAGCAAACATTTCGACATCGGATCTGTGTTTACCGCCGACACCTGGGAAGGAACAGCTTGAGTGTTGCGCTCGCCATCCGAAGGAACATGTGGGTTGATGAAACCGAAAAACAGAGTTCTAGTGAGCCGCAAGAGCTGACAGCAGCAAGCCCAGACACCAACCCTTCCTTCTCCCAGCGGGTAGGCGGAAGGAAGCTAAAACAGAGTTGAAAGCGCAAGGGGAAAGTCTGGCATAATGTGAGGATCTGCCGTTGTGCATAACGCGAAATTGATTTGCTCGAAGCGGCGCTTGAAATGTGACAACGCGGCTTGCTCAGGCACAATTGCAGTATTTGAGCGAGCAGATCTTGCCTCTCTCCAAAGTCACACGAATCAATACACACAGCTTTTGGTTGTTCGCTTCTCGGGTCGATCCGTCCACCCCGTTGTCGCTCATTGATCGCTCTGACCCTTCCGGTCGGTCTTCCGTTGAATGGCGATGCTTATCGGTATCGATTTGTGATCCGAAAGAACAAAGAAAGTGACAATGAGCTGCAGCAAGACAAGACAAGAATGACGAGGTGTGTGGGGAGATGCGGCTAGTGGTTGCTATTTTCTACCCAGCCGAGAGAGAGAGAGAGGGAAGATCACAGTCTGTTTCTTTTAGAGCTTAGCCTCCTGGATCGCGGAGTTTCAAAGACGAATCGCGTATTAAGGCACTAGCTCGCGGTCAATCTCCAAAAGGATATCCACAATCCGCTCGTCTGTTTCACTCCAAAGGCCTGTGTCCGCATCCTGTCTTACCGACTGTGTGTATGTAGTGACGAGCCGGTGCCGCTCTGTTGTCCCCTCCTTCTGGGAGACGCCGCTTTTTATTGTTTCTTGTACTGCATAGCTGCATGGTCGTGTGTCTCTGTGCGGTTGGAGCGCCGTTTTTGATTCAAAAAGTCGTCATCCTCTGTACAGTATCACTGTCCCTGTTCTGCTTCGACCATCCCATCCATCCATCCAGTCTATCCAGAACCCGCCGCTTCCTCCTCCTCTGCCTCTCTCTTTACCCCCGCTCTAATCACTCTCTCTCCTTTCGCCTCTCTCCTCTGTTCCGCGGCTGCCCGCTGTTTGTCCGCCTGTCGAACCTCTCAGCTGTCACTTGAACTTCTCTCTCCTCTGTCATTCTCCTCCCCCTCAGCCGCTGCCGCTCAGCCCATCTCAAAGCTGCCCTCGAGCCGCCTTCCCCATTGTTTGCCCTCTCTCTCTCCCTCTCCGCCTTCTTCTTTCGGTCTGTCCGCACCACCACCACCACCATCATCACCGATACCATTCTTTGTCACCACCTCTTCTTCATCTTGCTGGATATCGCCGCCAGTTAGTTGGACGTCAGCACATCACCTGTCCCGCTCCGTGCATCCCGCACGTCGAGCTCTCCTCTTCTTTTCTTCAACTAGAGTTCCGTCCTGCGACCTCGACCTCGACATCCATCTCTACAGTAGACGCAGTCTTCGACGCACCACAGTCACCAACATGAGGCTCCCAGCTGCCCTCTTCATCTTTGTCGGCTTCCTCTCCATCGGCGCTTCGTTCATCCTTCAGCTGCTCGTAGCGCTCGGCCTGCCTTTCATCAAGGGCATCTACTTCCTCTACATCAGGTTCCAGGACCAGTCGCAGTCGAACACCATCTTCCGCGTCACTTTCGGTATCTGGTCGCAATGCTTTGAATTGCCAGACGGAACCCAGTGCTCTCCCAACGGCTTGGGCTACCAGCAGACGCTCAACGGCGTCAACAGCGCCATCAGCCTCTTCTTTGTCAACAAGCTTCCCTATGCGCTTGTGTTGCAGCCCATTTCGGCTGGTTTCACCGGTGCCGCTGCCGGTGCCGCCTTCCTGCACCTCTGCACCAACACTTTCCTCTGGCCTCTTGCTGCGCTCTGGGCGTCGTTCTTGACCATGGCTTCGTTGGTCATCGAGCTTGTCCTGTTCATTCTGGCACGTAACAAGGCGAGGTCCTTCCAGAGCACTGGTACCTCGACTCCCGTTGGTAGCGAACTCGGTCCCGCCATCTGGATGCAGGTGGCTTCTCTGCCCCCCGTTTTCTTCGGCTTTATGATGCTGGCTCTCGGCTGGTACCTCAAGCGCTCGCGCAGCCAGGACAACTACTACGACGACTACGAGCCCGCTCGTCCCGTCTACGGTTCCAACGATTACGTCGAGAAGGAGCCTTACTACCCGCAGCCCGCACAGCGTCCGATCAGCCGTGCTAGCAGGAGGTCTCGCTACGACGACTACTACGAGCCTGAGGAGTCGCGCGTTTACGGAAACGTGGGACGACGCGACTCGCGCCGCAGCACTCGTGCTCCTCCTGCCGATGACTACGATCGTTACGACAACCGTAGGAGCTACGACAACCGGAGGAGCTACGATGACCGGGCGCCTCGACGTGGGTACAGCAGCCGAGACTATGCTGGCGAACGTGATTACGGTGCGGAGCCGTACGGGAGCAGGACGTCGTTGGCTCCGGGTCCGGCGCCGTACCGAGGCGGTCGATCGCGTCGTTATAGCGAGCGTGGTGCGTACTAAGCGCTGTTTCACCTAGGGCGACTTCGACGTCACACCTTTCCTACACCCCTCAAAACGCCTTCCTCCCATCAGATCCTTACCACTCCAACTTGACAAGATCTGCGCCGCCTGAAAAGCGTTGCCGCTCCACTTTGTCTATCTACACTCTTTTCACGCCAAGGATACCTTTCTCCCCCCCTCTTCTCCCGATTCTCTTCCTCGAGATTCGACGCAGCGAAGCGTAGATCTCTTCCTACAACACACACATTCTTTTGTATATGGACGGACCCACATCTTCATCTTTTGCTTATTCTTTCTCCCCAGTCTCTGGTGATAGCGATGCGAGGTTTCTTCAGGATTCTTCCATCTGCTTTGTACAGTTAGTTTTTCTTTTGTAGCCTTTTAGAAGTGCTTTCTGCCGAAGTTGATTCGTGTGCGTGGGAGAATGTGTGCGAATGTGATGCGAGGCTGAACCGCCGAGTGCTCGTTCGAAGGAGGTGTCGCGAAGATGTGAGAGAATGAAAGGGGTGTGAAGTGGACGGTGCGCGGAATTCGGCATGAGAATTGCGCTCGTGGCTTACGGAAGACACCAAAATTTAGAGCTGCTGTTCGGGTAAATTTGCGGATTCGGCCGTTGCTTCTTGATCTCCACTTGCTCATCAACCTTCTTCCTGGACGACCGGTTGTAGCACTACGCTTCAGCGCTTCTTGGCCGACATACACGCACACCATTGGACGGCATCGCAGCACAGCATAATTCAGGCCTTTCTTGAACCGGCATCTCAGCGCAGCACGTTTTCGGCCTGGAACGAATTTGCGGAACAGCGTTGTGGTATCCATCGTCGAATTCGGATCTGCTCAAGTGGACGTGGGAGGAACAGAACCGTTGTAAGCGGCAAGCATGTCGAGACTACACGAGCAGAACCAACCGGTGCCAATAGGTGATAGCGGTGAAGGAGGAGGTGGTGTATCGGGGACCAAGGTGAGTGTTCTTCATCTGTCTGTTCCACCTTGTGATGCTTTCTCACGACTGAACCGCTTTCCTTCTTTTTTCCTCTATAACCCCATCGCTGATGCTTTTCCACCTCATCGCTGACTCTTTCTTCCTTCTCTGGCTCTCATCAACCGTCAACCTCTCCCTCTCTCAACTTGGCCATCACGAATCCTTCGTCCTTCTACGTCTTTTCCTTTTCACTTTCATCCCAACTCCCACCTCGGTCTCGCTTCATCTCTCTGCGTCTCACCCCTTGTTTGCACTACAGGCAGAAGCAACAAAACTCAGAGCAGCCCTCTCCTCCCTCAACCCGATCACCGACCTCTCGCGTCTCCCCACCATCCCCTGCGCGCGCGCCTCGCTGCTCTTCGGCATGGCCACCGCCGCCGGCGTCGCCGGCATCTCGCTCATCGCCGGTCGCGGGCTGAGGAGGGGGTTGAATTGGGGCGTCGGTTCGTTCTGCTTCACCTCGCTGGCCAGTTGGGAGACGTGTAGAAGGAACTTCAAGGCAGAGCAGAACAGGATGAGGACGGTGATAGAGAGCTATAAGAAGGGTGGGGGTAGGGCGGATAGGGCGGGGAAGGGGAGCTTGACGAGTTTGGCCGAGCAGCAGCAGCAGCAGCAGGAGGGGCAAGGAGGAGGTGGGGAGGCGAGGGCGGTATAATGAAACGATGATGGGGTTGGAAGAGGATCTCGGGGGACTGTAAGGACAGCAGAAAGGAATGGTCGGTGTCGCATCTCATAACAGCAATGTGCTCAGCGACCCTCGAACCGACTTGTATGCTAGGTCGTACTTGGCATCAATGTGTACATGTATCACAAATAGCCATCTCAGCAGCAATTTTTCACAGCCCGCAACGCACATCATCAACAACAGCTTGTTTTTCAATTGCATCAACAACAGACCTTACTCATCCTTCGCCTCCTTCTTCGCCCCTGCCTCCTCCTCCTGCTGTTGCTGCTGCTGCACCGCAAACTTGGCGCTCAGCAACTTTGCCGAGCAGTTCCTGATGTTCTGCTCCGCTCTCTGAATCCCGCCCTCCAGTGCTCTCTTGTACGCCACCAGTGCGTCCTCCAGCTGTTCGCACGCTTCGAGCACCGCCGCCAGGTTGTACTGGATCTCGGGGTCCTCCGGCGTGATGCCGGCTGCCGTCTTGAGGTGCTGCACGGCTAGATCGGGTCGGGAGGGTCTGCTCAGCACGTAGGCGGAAGCGAGGTTGGTGTGCGCGTCGGCGCTGTCCGGTGCGAGCTGGAGCGACTCGTTCCACGCATCGATCGCGGCGGGGAGGTCGCGATCGTGGTAGAGGCAGACGCCGAGGTTGAAGAGCGCCGAAGAGTTGCGTTTGATCGAGAGGCTGCGCAGGTACGACGCCTTGGCGGCGGCGAGGTCGCCCGCTTCGAGGTGGGTGGTGCCTTCCTCGAGGAAGCGTTGCGATTCGGAGTCGGCGGGGTCGAGCGGGGTGGATGTGGGTGTGGTCGAGGTTGCGTAGGTGCGGTGCGTGAGGGAGATGCGTGGAGATGCCGGGACAGCAGAGGTAAGGAGTGGTGCGGTGGAGAGGGTTCGAGGGACGGTTCGGCGTGCGGTAGAGCGGACGGCTTGTCGCAGGGCGACGGCGGTGAGTCGCGATGTTGAGGCGAGCATGGTGAGTGTTGAGTTGGAGTAGGAGTGAGGGAGGAAGGTAAGGAGGTATCAAATGCTCATCGAGGTGAGAAGAACAGAAAGTGAATCTGTGTTCCGAGTCGCGAGAAATTTCGCGATTCGGCCGGAATTACGCCCACTTTGGAGCTTCTTCGTGTGGACCCTGACTTCGCTGCTGCACACCTTTCCGCTCACCCTTCCACTCATCCTTCCATCACTCTCCGGCAGCCATCCTGATCTGCTCAGGACAAGACGATGTTATGGATGCGCTCGTCTCTGGTGCTACGCGGCTCGTTCTCATCATGCAATAGCATAACATCGTCAAGCGCAACTTGCGCCCTCCCAATACCTCACGCCTTCCAACTCACCACACGGCAGCTCTCCACCACACCAACCCATTCAAAAGCCAGCACATCCACACTCAAACTTCGCTCACCAGCTGCCACCACCCAAGAATCCGAAAGCTCAGTCGCCCGAGGCACCCGCTACGAACACCTCTGCGGCGCCGTACTCAACTCGATCTTTGGCATGCAACTCGAACGCACCGGCGGAGCTGGAGACCGCGGTGTCGACCTCCGAGGTTGGTGGCAGCCTCCTTCACCCTCGAAAAGAATCCGCGTCGTAGCGCAGTGCAAATGTCAAGATGAAGGGGGCAAGAAGATGGGCCCGGTTTTGATTCGAGAGATGGAAGGGGTGGTGTTCCGTGCTTCGTCGCCGATACCGCAGTCCAGCGGAGAAGGTGACGTGGAAGAAAGCGCACCACTGGCAGGCGTCGTTCTATCCTCTTCAGGATTCAGCAAGCAGGCGCTGCTACAGGTCAGGTCGAGTAGCGTGCCGCTGGCAGCGGTGCATGTTGTCGCACAGCCGCAGGCAGATTCTGAGAAGGCAGAGGTAGAAGATGCGGCAAGTTTGGTGGAGAGATGCGTCTCGATTGTCTGGAACGATCGATTCGGATCGGCGACGAACGGGCTGGTGGAGGGTGGATTGGAGGTGAGGTGGGTTAGGTCGTTAACACCGCGCAAGGCGGGCGTCGACGGGTCGTCGTTGGGTAGGCCGATGATCTATCGCGCTGGCAAGCCGTTGAAGCGGTAGCGGTACGTGCTCTCATCGAAGTGGCGATACGAAGTCGGTCAGATGTATACCCGAGTGGGCCACGAATGTCTTGTACAAACAAACGATCATCCATGCCGTCGCCTCGTATACTATCATTCCTCGGCTTTGCAACCAGCGGCGTGGTACCGAGCAGGATCGACACGGAAAACATGTCAACCGGGATGCTTAGCCGCGGTCTGATGTTCGAACCCGAAGCTGTTACATCCGTCGAACTTGCCTCCTCCACCTGAAGCCATCTCGACCTACTTACTGTACAGTACGTCAGGCAGCATGTCCAACGCACAAACCCCCAAGCTTTGATCGTACGACCCGTATCCCGGTCCAAAAATACATAGCCGTTCTTACGGCTAAAAAAAGGCGAAATTCTTTCAGCAAAAGCCGCACGGTTCAACGACGGCCGAGAGGGAGAGAGAGAAAGAGAGAGTCCGCGTAAACTTCGCACGTCATTTCCGAGGTCAGAGCGTATTATAGCTTGTCGGCCACCGAATTTTGTTTGGAGCGGCGTTCGAGCGGAATTAAGCTTGGCGTGCGTACTTACAGTATCCGCGTTGACCTTGGCTCGGGCGGCGGCGGCGTGCGAACTGCTCCCACTGCTGACAGTTGCCGTCAGAGTCTATCCTTCGAACGTCGACTCGTATCTGCTCCTGTAACCTCCGATGAAGGTATATAGACCCTTGCTCCCTCGTCTAACCCACCGCCCCTTCTCAACATCAGCACTCTCCCTCAAAGCTAGCTGGCAACCACAGCGAACCATCATCATGCCATCGCACCAATCCTCGAACGCAAGCACCTCGGACATGGACGCGTCCAACTTCGTCTCCGGTCTGACCGCCCCGCTGGTCGACTCCCTCGACACGCTCAAGATCAGCAACTTTGTCGCCACTCGAAGTGGACATCCCCCTCCCGGGTCTATCCCGGATTCGATCTTGCCGGATGGCGTTGAAAAGCCGGCACTCTTCCAAACCATTACGCTGCCGTTCGCTGCGCCTGAGCAGTCTGGCAAGATGACTTTCAAGAACCGCGTCATCGTCTCGCCGATGTGCCAGTACTCTGCCAACGACGGTCTGCCCACGCCCTACCACATCGCGCATCTCGGATCCTTCGCGCTGCACGGTGTGGGCAATGTGATGGTCGAAGCGTCCGGTGTCGAGCCCGAAGGTCGTATCACACCCCAAGATTTGGGTATTTGGTCCGAAAAGCACCGAGACGCACACAAAGCCCTCGTTTCCGTCCTCAAGTCCTTCAGCGACGGTCTCGGCGTCGGCATCCAGCTCGCCCACGCTGGCCGTAAAGCCTCCGACTGGTCGCCCTTCTACCGCGGCGAAAAGAAACAGCCCAAGTACGTCACTCTCGAAGAAGGTGGTTGGCCGGACAACGTCGTCGCACCCTCAGCTATTGCGTATGACGAGAACTACATCACCCCACGTGCACTCACCACTGAAGACGTCAAGAAACTCGAAGACAAATTCGTCCAGGCTGCACGATGGGCCTTCGAAGCAGGCTACGACTATGTCGAGTTGCACGGTGCCCATGGATACCTGATGCATTCTTTCCTCAGTCCGTTGACCAACCGCAGAACGGATGAGTACGGCGGTAGCCTCGAAAACCGGGCTCGATTCATGCTGAATGTTGCGAAGCGTATTCGTGCCGAGTTCCCCAACAAGGGACTGTGGGTCCGTGTCAGCTCGACCGACTGGGCCGATCAGGCTGCAAAAGGCGACAGTTGGACCGTCGACCAAACGGTCGAGCTTGCGAAGCTGCTGCAAGCCGCCAAGGTCGACCTGCTGGACGTCAGCTCTGGCGGTCTCGTTCCGTTCCAAAAGATCACCCCGGGTGCAGGGTACCAGCTGTTCGGGGCGAAAGCGGTCAAAGAGGCGCTGGCCAAGATCGAACCGGATCCGTCCAAACGCATGCTCGTGGGCGCGGTGGGCATGATGGAAGGTTCGTACGATTCACCGAACGGCCAGGATAGGTCGCAGATCGGAAAGTTGGCGAATGACTCGATCGTCAAGGGCGAATGCGACGCTGTGCTGCTGGCGAGAGGGCTCATGTCGTATCCGAGCTGGACGGAGGATGCAGCGGTGGCGTTGACGGGTACCAGGGCTGCCGGGAATCCGCAGTATCACCGGGTGCATCCGGCGAAGAAGTGATGCTTGCTCTCAAAGTCTCTCCGACACACTAATGCGAACGACGTATTGTTTTCCGCTGACCGGAGTATGAATCTGATGTTCCCGAACAAGACGTGACTTTGCGAGAATGTGTGAATCTACAACTTGTGCTTTCCCTTCGGCGGGAACAGAGGATCAGCGCGAATCCTAACCACCGCTTTTCCCCACGTCTTTCGGTCAGCCAAATCCTTCAGTCCTTGGGGAACGCTCTCCAGCCCTTCGTAGATGTGCTCGAACACGGTGGGTGTCACCTGTTTCGTCTTGAACATGTGCAACAGCGCTTCCCACGTTATGCCGATCTTGTCCGGTTCGTTGCGAACGTAGGCTCCCCAGTGGACACCGGTGACGGCGACGTTTTTGAGCAGGATCAGGTTGGCGGGGACCTTTTCGATGGTTCCGGCTGCGAAACCGACGACGATGATCCGGCCGTTCCATGCGATCACCTTGAGCGAGGGGATGATCATCCCGACGGGATCGTAGACGACGTCTACGCCGTGGCCTTCGGTGATCTTCTTCACCTGCGACTGCCAATCCTTGTCGCGATAGTTGACTGCAAAGTCGGCCCCACCGACCTCCTTACACACCCTCAGCTTGTCGTCCGAGCCAGCGGTAGCGATGACCTTTGCACCCATAGCTTTCGCAATCTGGATCGCACAGATCCCCACTCCTCCCGCACCAGCATGAACCAGCACCCACTCATCCGGCTGCACATCCGCCCTAAACTTCAGCGCAGCGTAACTCGTCGGCCACGTGACAAACAGCCCCGCCGCCTGCTCCAGCGTGATCCCCTCCGGAACCTCCATCAACTGCCAGTAGTCCGCCTTCGTTTTCTCACCGTACGCTCCCTGAGCAGCGCCAAACACGCGGGTCTTGCCGGGCACGAAATCGCAGCCTTCGGGGATGGGAGAGTCCTTGGAAATGATGCCGGCCATCTCCACACCGGGAACGTAAGGGTGGGGAGTTTTGACCTGGTATTTGCCCTGGACGGCGAGGATGTCGAAAAAGTTGAACGCGGCGGAATGGACGTCGACGAGAACCTCGTTGGAGCTGGCGGAGGCCTGCGGTTCGGGCACATCGTTGGAGAGGGTCGAGGGGAGCTCGGAGGGTGAGATGTCTTTGTGCAGGTAGAAGGCTCTCATGTTGGAAAACCCGTTTGATGGGAGAATAGTGGTGGTGGATGAAAAGAGGAAGGGTTGGGGTGGTGTGCGGAGAAGAAGGTCGACTCCCCGCACGAAGCACAACCCGCGCATGCAGTCCAAGCCGGGCTAACCGGTTCTCCGGCTTCTATCCTATTTTGCGCGCGGAATCAGGATGTTAGGCCGGTTGAGGGCGATCTCGTGCGATCTTTCGGACGGAGACTTGATCGCTGTGGAGGCTCGTGCATGAAAAAGAAAAAAGTTTGGACCCTTTCGACTCATGTGTGTCTTTCGCTCCGACGTCGTCCAGATCAAAACGCAAGCTGCTCTCCAACTCAACCCTTTCCTCATCTCTGCCATCTCAGTTCCCTCCAACAACAGCATCAAGCATGTCAGCGTTGGCCCACATCGCTTCACCGCAAACCAAAAAGGCACCGGTCGTGCTCCAACCGGACAGCTATCCGTTCAGTCTTCCCGATGGATCCAAGTTCAGCATCGTCGTCTCCCACGACAAGTCGTCGTCGGCGGAGGCTGTCAAGGCCGATGCTAGCGACGAACAGGCGCAGCGAGTCAAGCACGCGATCAAGCTGTCGTCGCACAAGCCGCACGAATGGATCGATACCACGAGTACGTTCTTGGTGACTTCGCCATGCCCGCCTTATGCAAACCCGTCGGCTGAACCGGATACCAACAGCTTGGCGTTCCGATGCCAACGATTCGCAGAGAGTCAGCTGCAGCTGGCGGAAGCAGAAAAGATCGATACGAAGAAGGTGTGGAACTGGATCAATGTGTTCTTTGCGCTGTGGCCGCAACAAGAGCATGTGTTGGTGCGGACCGAGGGTCTGCCATCGCACGTTGTGACGTACTTGGTCTCGTCGAAGCTGGCTACCTTGGATCCTTCGAGGCCGCCATCGCTCTCGACGCCAGGGGTCAAGACGCAAGTCGACACTTCAAGGCTGCTCGTCTCTCGCGCTGCTTTCTGGCAAGGATGCGGCTCACCCACGCCCGCCTTCGCACCGTGGATCCTGCCCCTAGCCGATGCATCCACGCTCACCGCTCTCACATCGTCCAACACAGAGACAGTCACCTCACCGCTCGCATCACCCTTCCGACCACCCCCTTCCGCCGGTCCGATCTACTCGCGCTTCATTCCCGGTCTCAACTCTCACCTCACCTTCCGCGTCGCCTCGTCGACCAACGCCAAAGACGTCGACCTCCTCACCTCCTGGCACGCTTCGGACCGCGTCAACGAAGGCTGGAGACAGCGTCTCTCTCGCGCCGACCAGCTGGCGGGGATGCAGAAGAACGAGCAGAACCCGTACACGATCGGCCTGATCGGCGAATGGGACGGCGAACCGTGGGGCTACGTCGAGATCTACTACGCCAAGCACTCGAACCTGGTCGACTTCTACACGGCCGGACAGCACGATCGCGGCTTCCACGCGCTCGTCGGCGACGAGAGGTTCCGAGGCCCCCACAGGGTGAGGTCGTGGATGGGCAGCGTGGTGCATCTGATGTTTCTGCTGGATCAAGAGACGGACAGGTGCGTGTCGGAGCCGAGATTGTCCAACACCAAGATGGTACAGTACGAGATGATGGTAGGGGGCAACGTGGAGAAGTGGATCGACTTTGCGCACAAGAGAGCGGCGTTGGTGATGTGGGGCAAGGAGAGGTTTTTCCAGCTGTGCCCGATGGGGGCGCTGCCTGAGCATCTGGCGTAGGTACGACTTGAAAGATGCACGATGTGTGCGATGTCAGGGAGGCAGGAGCGAGGACGGCGAAGACTGCAAAGACGTATAAAGTGCTTGACAGTACTACGACTCAAGAGGAAGAACAATGGAAGTGTTTAATCAGATGGAAAAAGCGCAGCATGATGATCGTCGACTGCATCGAAAGGACGAGCGGTGGCAATGTGCGCTGAAACAATGCGTGCGTGACAATGGGTGCTGCGGGCACGTTTGCGGAGTGCAAAGCTCAGTCATGCGTAATAGTAGTCGTCTGAATCGAGAGCTCATCCTGTATCTCTACATACGGCAATCAAGGCTCTTCATGCGAGATGGGAGCTGGAAACAACGCTGGATCGCAGACCGTATCAGAAGACGAGCCATGACCATGTGTGCTGAGTCCTTGTACGGAGCAACTTGACGACGATAGTGGCCGCATTAGATATGCGTTCTGCGCCATCGTTCATGCGGAAAGGCTGGTGCGCAGCGTGTCGGTGTCTCGCGACAGCAGTGCCTTCGCTGCTTAAGTTAGCATAACGACCCGGATCCTCGGGACCGAGACGGTACAACATGTCGGCGTTTGCGGCGGAGTATGGTGGAAAGATTATGCAGTGGGTTGAGGGGTAAAAAGTACTCAAGCGAAGGCGACTTGGCCTCGGCAGGCGTTTGCGATCATAAGCTTGAATATTTCACGCAACAAGATAAGGCTTTACGCCGGTCATACGCCGGGCCTTGAACGCGATTGAAGGAGCCAGCGAGAGCGAGATGCATACAGGCGTGGCAGAAACAGAGTGGACTCGAACTCGAGCCGAGACAATCAGGCACTGCACTAGTTAAGCCTCGTTTTAGGCGGAGTTTTTTTGGCCGGGAAAAGCATTGGGTTCGGAGCCGACATGATCGAAGCGGCAAAGGTGGCCCAAGTGATGAAAGTCAGCTGGGTTGGAGCTGGGATTGCGTGTCTCTCTCAGTGTTTGACAGGACCCGAGGAACGTGGGTCCTGCAGAGGTGCAGAACTGACTCGAATTCCATGCATGTTGCCTTGTGAAATGGAATCCCTCTCTCTCTCTCCCACACATTGATTGGCCCGCCGGTCTCGTTGCAGATTTGACGGCGGAGAGCCGCGCGGCGTTCGCCCCGGCTGCTGCTGCCGCTGCTGTGGTCGTCGTCGATGAACGTGGTTACTTAACTAGGCCGATCCAGTCCCCCGCAACGGTGATGATGACAGCATGAATAGCGCAGCAAGTCCGAAGACGTTCATGGCAGGATTGCGTGACTGTGATCTGTGGAAAGTCAGGCACACAAACGGTGATCAAGCCGGATGTTCGGAAAATGCGGTGGAAGGAGGCCTGCGGACTTTCAATACGAGACGGTTGCGACCATCGGATAAGCGGAATGAATGGATTCGAGGCTGCTGTTTGTTTGCCTTTCCAAGTCGATCCAGAGCGTGTGAAGTGTCGTCTGTGTGTGTGTGTGAGTTTCCCTGGATTCGGAACGCCAACGACGAGCACAAAAGAAATCGCCAAAACTCAGCCGCATATCGAATCGGTTCAACCGAAAGACTCTCGCTGTGCCTGCGTTTTATTTTTAAAAAGTCATTCGGGATTGCAGCGATGAAGCAACCGGTCGTCCAGCAGCAGCTGCTGCTGCGGGCAATTTTTGATCGGTCTAGCCGACATCACACTCTAAAATTGCATCGACTCAGCCACTTTTGGAGTGCATGAGAGTGCAGGAAAGGAAAGCATCTCGTTGGAATCTTACTGCTGCTGCTGCATTGACTCGAATCAGACTCGACCTACCTCGCCTCGTCATCTCTGTCTCAGAGCATTCCATGGAGTTGCAGCTGCACTGTGAATGCTTCCTCGAAAGAGAATGGATCGACTCATTCTCGACTTCCATTATCCGCCGCCGACGTGACCGGTTCAGATTGGTTCGAGAACCGCTTCGGTTGTGCCGTCTCTTTATTGCACAGCATCCCATTGGACTCGTCTATGCTGCTCAGCATCCACGACCTGCTCAGCCCTGTTGCTGTTGCTGTTGCTCTTTGCTTCTCTCTTTCATCCACCATTCTACCACCTCGCTCGGACCAGTCCCGTCACTGCTTTTATGCGCACGGATTCGGGCGATCCCATCCGCACTCACAGCCCCATCCATCGATATAGAAGTCATCTCTCGACCTGATTCATCATCAACCCGCTCCATCCGAACCATTACTCGCCCTTGCTGTCAAACGACAGTCAGAGCTCAGCAGCGATTTACCAATCGGAGAACTCTCTCGATGCCTTCGACATAGCGCTATCGACCGTTCCTCTGCTGCACCCAAACGACATCTGAAACACGAGTTTGCTACTCGGGCGGGCAGCCGAACATAATCATGGACCACAACGGTCACAAACCATCTTCATCGCCTTCCAAGCGCGCATCAGCATCAGGTGTCGCCGCACTCCCGTCTTCAGATTTGTATACTGCCACCGCCGGCGAAAAAGCATCCATCGACAATGATGACGATACGCCTCATATCAAGAAGCGTCCACGCCGCACGCATGCGCGTCGCTCCTGTCAGATGTGCCAGCAGCGCAAAGCAAGATGCGAGCTTCCAGATCTCGAAGTTCCCTCCGGCCCCTTGCCCCTTCCAGATCACCAGTCGTGCCATCGGTGCAGAACGCTGCAGATCTCGTGCATCGTCGACGACGCCAACAAGAAGAAGCCCAAGAAGGCAGCTGCCGAGGACAGCGCTACAGGCTCCAACACTGCAACACGACGAGCTTCCACTTCGGCTGCCAAGGATCGTCGCGGTCTGCGTAAGTCCTCGACAAACGCCTCCTTCTCATCGAACCTCGCCGATACATTAAGTCTCAACAGCAACGCAAGCACCGCCAGTCTTGTACCTTCAGGCGCCGAGCAGGGCGACGCCAACGACCTCAAATACGCAGGTGGTCGCGTTCTTGGAGATCAGATTGTCTATCCGGCGGAGGCCAAACTCGTCTCCAAGACTCCCGAGTCATCCTCGGACGAAGATGAAGATTCCCCCTCTCCTGCGCCCTCTGGCCAAGCACATAAAAACGTGCGCAAGCCTCCCTCAGCTAGCTCGGAAGCTCACATCAAGACCCAGGAGCGCAATCCAAGAGACGTCGCCAACATTGATGTCTGGGAACGTTTTTCGACTCGCAGCCGGCCTCTCACCTTGCTCACCGAGCTCGTCCCACGTCAGAACGGCTTTGCGTCCAAAGTTTTCCGCCTCGTCTCGGCACGGGCCACCATCGAGACCGACGTCACTGAGATCATCTCGGACGAAAAGTCAAAGCAGCTCGCCGACTGGTGTGAGAACAATTTGGCAATTTGGATTCCACACATTCGCAATGCCTACCAGATCCGACAGGAGGCTCTTCAGGGCAAGCAGACGCTATCCACGCAGCTTCTCGAACAGGTGCTTTACCTCGTTGCTATGCAGCACATTCGCGATCCTCGCGACGATGTCATGCGCTTCTCGGTTACACGTTTTGTCATTCGTGACTTGGCACGTCTCATGCTCACAACTCCACGCTCCGCCGAGGCGGTCCAGGCACTGGAGCTGCTCGCCCTGTTCCCAGTCGATGTCTCCGCCATTCCCGGACCTAGTCGCAACCGTATCCGCACCGACTCGTTGATCAACGCCGCAGAACGATACGCCCGCTCCGTTCGACTCGACCGCGTCGCTTTGACATCAGCAGCGCCATACTCTTTCGTCATCTCCACCAATCAGCCCGACGACTTTGACACTAAGCGAACAGCCATGTCCTGGGCCAGCGTCAAGACCTGGTACAACACTTTCACCCTAGGCGACGACGAGCTATACGAAAGCATCGATGTGCGTTTCTTCTCTGATGACTGGAGTCGATCGCTCATTTTGCCTTTAGAGGAGGAGCCTTCCGATAAGTCGCAGGATCGCTCATCGATACCCGAGACCGAACTGTTCCCGCAGCGACGCTGGTCGAAGAAGCGCAGAATTGGCAGTGTTGGTCTTGCCATGCGCTGTCTCGTCATGAGACAGCTGCTCGTGGCTTTCGAGGCGATACGCAATACACGCATCGATCTTCCCGAGCCCGAACGCCTAGCAGCTGTATCAAGCATCCTCGACGACTACGGTCATCATGTGAAAGGCATCGATGACGAGTTTCTACAGCGTCTCGTCGATAGCAAAGGGCAATGCGAGCTACTTCGAATCTGGTTGACTATCGAGGCAACTGCTGGTTATCTTCTCGTTCTAGGTGCAGGTATTCTTCGTGGGCTCGGAATCGATAAGAAGGAAGACGTTCCGTCGCACGAGCTTGCCTTGCTTACCCGTGGAGAGAACGCATCGCCGGGAATGAGGGATTTTCTCACGACATATGGCGAGCACCGCATCTTGGCAGCAGAGAAGGTGCTCGTCAACGTCAGCACGCTTTGTAGAGGTGCGAGACGGGCTAGGACGCCTCAAGGCGGCAAGGTGCCCAGCGTTACCCAAGAGCGGTGGATGGTCGAGGGTCAATCCCGTGCGGTTCTGCCGCTCAACAACATATGCGGCTACGCGCTCGAGGCTGCTTTCAACGCCATGGAGATGCATGCGACCATGTTCAAGCTGTGGAAGACGCCTCCGAAGCGATCCGAATCTTGGCAGCTCGTCTTTTCGAATGTCGTCACTGCCATGCTCTCGTTGGATCCCAATGGATCGATTCGAAACGGCAGTATTCCCGCTACGTGTGCGTACATCTTGCAGGGTATGCTCAAGGTCATTGTGACTTGGACCGATTGCAGTCGAAAGAAGGATCATCACAGATCGGCCTCTTCGTCATCGACAGCTGCGTTCAGTGGAGGAATTGGACGTCAAGATGAGAGCCTTCGCGATGGAGGATCGTCACTACGAGTACAGCAAGGAAGGTCACTTGCCGGTGGGGCGAATGATTTCGATCGCTATTCCGCCTTGCTAAAAGACGATCTCGCGGTGCGCCAAGGGTATGATGTTGCGCAAGGTACTAGCAATGGCCCATCTACATCGAGATTCAGAGACTCTCCCACGTTCCGTCCGGGTCAAGGTGTGCCGAATGGGCAGAATGCTTCGTCCTACAACATGGCGCCTCCCATGTTCGACTCCGACGTCGCAACCTTCCCGCAGTACAGCAACGTCCGAGGCGGTCCAGCTAGCCAAGGTTTCGCACCCGATGCAACCGAATCGCTCGCCGCCGCTCTACCTCACAGCGGAAGCTGGTCAAGCGAAACCACCTACGCACCCTCCCATCCACCTCACTATCCCACCAGCAACTTCTTTGGCCCTTACCGCGCAGCCCATCCGCAAACAACGTCGTTCGCGTCCGGCTCGTCCAACGCTTCATCGCACAACACTCCACCGTCGCTGTACGAAAACGGACCAGGCGTGCCCATGCTGAGCAGCGGTAGTAATGGCTCACCGTTTGGGGTCGAGGTCAACGGGATGCGTATGAATGGAGGCGACACGCAATCAACGGCGTTTGATTCGTTGGACTTTATTTTGAATGATGTGCTGGGTTCGAGCGAGTGGTCTGGGATCTTGCAGGATATTTGGAGGACTGAGATCTAGATTCTTTCCTCATCACGCACTGGAATGGAACGCTATACTGTAGTCAATTTGCATTGTCCTTTACCTAACAATCAGGAATAGCAACCGGAACCTTGACCGCGGTCGCCAAGCCACCCAACGACGTCTCCTTGTAACTCGTATGCATGTCTCGCGCTGTCTCGCGCATTGCCGTTATAGCGTCGTCTAGCGATACTGAATGCTTGCCATCGCCCGCCAGCGCCAGCTGTGCCGCTGTTACCGCTTTCACCGCCCCCAGCGCATTCCGCTCGATACACGGGATTTGAACTTGCCCATTCAGCGGGTCGCACGTCAACCCGAGATTGTGCTCTATGCCTATCACACTTGCTTGCAGGACCTTCTCGGGACTCCCACCGAGCACCGCCACGAATCCAGCAGCAGCCATCGCCGTAGCCACGCCGACTTCGGCCATACACCCACCCTCTGCTGCCGAGAGCGTCGCACCGCGCTTGAACAGCATGCCGATGGCCGAAGCGGTGAGGAGAAAGTTGGTGAGATCGCGAACGGGGTCATCGTCGAAAATGAATTCGAAGCAGTACTTGAGCACCGCCGGAAGGACTCCAGCAGCGCCGTTGGTGGGGGCGGTGACGATGCGTCCGCCGGCAGCGTTTTGCTCGTTGGTCGCGATAGCGTAGCAGGTGAGGTAGTCGATGGCTGGGAAGTTGGTGCGTCGCGGTGGACAGGGCATGATCGGATGGTTGAAGTTACCCACCATCCTCGGTCGACCGGCGCTCGTCATCGGGTTGACAAGATCCGTCTTGACCGCTGCCGTCGGTGGCGGAGCATCTATACCAGGCCCTTCCGCAATACCCTTTCCTCCTCCTCCACCAGCACCGCCGATCTGGGCACCACCACGATAAACCCCCCGCAGCAAGCGCGCATACAACGCCGGCGCCCTCCTCCTCACCGCCAACGGCCCCGGCAGCACCTTGTCCTCGTTCTCCACCCCGGCCCGGATGCACTCGTCCATCGTCGTCCAGATCTTGATCAGCTTCTCGTGGACCATCTCGGTAGGGTTCCACGTGAGCTCGTTCTCGTACACCACCTGGGCGATGGTGAGGTTGCGCGTCTTGCACTGGCGGAGCAAGCTGGCGGCGTTGTGGAAGGGGAATGGCGGGCCGTGGGACGGACGGGTGGTGAGCTTCTCTGGTGTCGAAGGGGAGGGAGCGGAAGGAAGTGAGGATGGAGTGGAAGAGGCCTCGACTTGAGGTAGCAGGCCTTCCACGACGGGTGAGGATCCGGCCCGGCGTCCTCCTTCAGCATCGCTCCGTCGGATCTGCTTGTAGAAGACGTTTTCGCCCCAGTCGATCGGGTGCGCCGAGACTTGAGCTCCTTCGTGCAGCTGCACACCACCCTCTTGGCCCGCTTCCTTGTCCGACTGAGGTTTGGACGAAGTAGGCGTCGCCAGCGCACCGTTGACCACAAACCCACCGCCGACCGAATAATAATCGTTGGTCGCCAGCATCTCCCCCTCCCCATCAAACACGCTCATCCGTATCCCGTTCGAATGGTGCGGCAACACCTGTCCGAACATCCACTTGAGATCGCGGTCGTAGTCGAACTCGATCACCTTGCCCTCGGTCACCGGCTGGCCATCGCTGCTCGCTCCGAGCGTCTTGAACAGGTTCTTGCCCAGATGCAGCCTCTTGGCCCGCTTGATCTCTTCGAACCGCACGGGGACGGAGGGCGGGTCGACCGTCTCGCAGTCGTCGCCCTCGAGTCCGCCGAGCAGCGCCTGCGGCGTCATGTGGCCGGCGCCGGTGAGCGCGAGCGAGCCGTAGAGGTTGATCTTGATCGTGCAGACGCGGTCGAGGAGGTTCATGTCGGCGAGGTCCGAGACGAAGATGACGCCGGCGCGCATGGGGCCGACGGTGTGGGAGGAGGAGGGGCCGATGCCGACGGAGAAGAGGTCGAAGGTAGAGATGACGGCGTGTTCGGTTTCGGTTTCGGGGGCTTCGGTGGGGGTGGGTGGTGAGGAGGGGGGGGAGGGGGTGAGTAGGTGCGGGGTGGTGTGGAAGGTGCGCTGGTGCGAAACATGCTGTGTTGAAGCGGCGGTGAAGGAAGCGGTGGTGCTGCGCACGACGGCTGAGGAACGAGCGGTCGAAAAGCTCCGTGATGATGGTGAAGCGACAGCTGGTCGTCCATATCCAGCTGTACGGGTCGGCCAGCAAGCAGTGCGCCGCAAGAGGTGCGAGCTGGACGAGACTGGAGGCCGCATTGTTGCCGTCTGCCGAGCCGTGAACGCGAAAACTTGCCACGAGAGCGCACAGTCGATCGCTTTCCGAAACCTCTACTTCGACGCTCGTCGGGATGATGGTGGTGAGAGCAAAAGCTTGCAAAGCGGTGCGAAGGTGATATGAAGAAAGTCACACCCACTCGAAAAGATAAGAGCAACACCTCACACAATGACAGCTGCAGCACCAGATTTAAGCGAACCTTTTTAAGCCGATTTGAAATCCGAAGGATCCATCATATCCGACACGCGTGTTGGTCTCAATCTGCATCGTCACATGCTGCCCTTCCTCTTATGGTAAGTGGTGGTAGCCGCTCAAGACGCCGGGTGTTCGAACATCACACATCACACGATCACTTCTAGTAGTTGACATCGCAGCACACGATCGTTGAACATCACAATTCTGACATTGACAAGAGGATCGCTCGATCAACCCTGCGCAGCGCTCCGCCTCGACGCCGACGTCGCTCTCGGGCTGAAACTCAGAACAACATGACACGTCGGACAAAACGCCTGTGCCGTCAACCAGGATACCAGACAAACGTCGTGCAGCTCATGCCCACAATCCAGCCGACAGAACTCAAACTTGCTTGGCTGCTTCGCCTCGCTGCCATCCTTCGCTTCGCTCGGCGCAGCATCAGCAGACCGAGTCTGCTCAAAGCATATAGCGCAGTAAACATCGTCGTACGACTTCCACTGATAGTCGCCCGCCGCCACCGCCGCCCGCGGCCGACTCACCGACGCATACGGATCCTGACCTCGCTCCAGCTGCACGCCCCATCGGCGGCGGACAAACTCGAGACACTCGACCGAGCTCCGCGCTCTCGACCAGATCTGCGTCAGCGAAGCCAGCTCGGACCGCAGGCTGAGCAGCGACAGCACAGGCGGTAGCGACGTCGGCGTGAGCGTCGGCAGTCGCAGCGTGATGACGGCGTAGATGAGCGTACCGATCACCTTGTCGAAGAGCGCGGTGGCGGTTTCGGAGATCCACTTGGTGGAGACGAGGACCGATTGGCCGCGCATGCGAGGCGCTCGTCGGCGTCGTGAGGAAGAGGAGGGCGCGTCGTTCGGCGTCGAGGATGCGTCGTTCTCGGGAAGTCGTAGTGGCGCAATGGGCTGCGCGACGCTCGTCGATCGCAACACTTCGTCGTCTGGTGCGCCGACTCGACGGTATACCTGTTGTCGAGTCGCTTCGTTGGCCTCGTTCGCGACTGTGGTGGCAGTGGCTGGCTCTGGTTCTGGTGCTCCTTGTCGGGTAGCTGCGAGTGGACCAGTCGCTGCGCCAGCATTGAGAGGAGGCATCATCGGTCTGCGGTTTCTCCCGTACCTAGCCATGCCTCCGTTGGTCACTGGATCAACGAATGCCACTTTCAAGATACGTGGTATCGGCAGCATCTCTACCAACGGCGGAAGATGCGAAGGTGAAGGAAGTCGAAGCTGCACAGGCAGGATATTGGTGATCGACGAAGCATCCACTTTGGGCAGAACGCTGAGTAAATGCACCAGCGTCGATGCCAACTCTAGCAGGACAAACAACGACGCCGGCATCATATCGCCTGAGAGGAACGCCAGCTTTCGCTTGCTTTCGGATGTCTGCGGCTCGAGCACATCGAAGCCGAGCTGAGCTCTCCAGGTGTAGCATCTCGATCGAACTGCAGCTACGGTCGCTGGTTGTCCTGTGAGGATGGCGAGAATGCCAAGGACGCCGAGGTAGATGAGTGGGAGCGTCACCGAGTAGAAGCGAGACTTGACTCCCAGCAGCGAGCCCTTGACGAGTCCGTCCTCGACAGCCATGCCAGCGAGACGAATCGCCCACAGCAGATGAAGCAAAAGTAGCGCAGGCAAGACATGCTCGTCGACGATGAGTCCCCAGCTGAGCTTTGGGAAGCGGAAGAGAGAGCCAGGTGGTGGTTGCCCTTGTTGCGATGAGGATTGCGAAGATGATGAACTTCCATCTTTTGCATCGGGAGGTGAAGGAGCTGCTGATGGGCCTGCTTTTTCGGAGGAAGAAGCCACCTTTGCCTTCGTTTTGGAGCTAGGTTTGGGAAGCCCTGAAGAAGATGCTTTCGGTGCGGCGGCTACCACGAAACCATCAATGACGCTGAGCGACCATCCTGCTTGAGGTGGTTCGCTGACGCTTACTTCGGAGGCATCAATCGATGATGTGAGCTGGCTCGTATTGTATGGGCTAAGGAGGACGAGGAGCAGCAGGAGGCAGAGCCGAGGTCGGTAGACGTTTTTGCGGAACTGATCGAGACTAGAAGAGCTGAGAGCGAGAGACGGAAGCATGACGACGGATGCTCATGGCAGTGCCAGAGTCCCTTTTCAGCTGCGTTCGAGTGCAGCTCTTGAAGTAGTCGTTTGATGTAGTGGAAGATGGACGAGGCAGAGGAAGAGAGAGTGGGAGGGAGAGAAGCTAGGTGTCCTGAGCGAGCGGGTGGAGGTGACAAAGTCAAGTGCAGCGCCGCGACTGTGACTTTTCACAGGAGAGCTGCATGAACCCTCTCGCCTAAACTTAATTTCGCGATTCCATTCAGATGTCGTCGAGCAACACGACTTGCTTCACATCCATTTCTATCGTTGCTCTTCAGGCGCCATTGCAGAGAAGAGGACACCATGACCGGGCGAGCGCCTCCACCGCCCGGTCCACCGCCAGGTGCACCACCGGGGCCACCTCCAGGACCACCACCGGGGCCACCACCTCCAGCGCCTCCGCGATCAGTTCCGCCAACACCGCCGATACAACTTAAGACTGAAGCCGCTGCAGCTGATCACATTCAGCCTCCAGCCAATGGCCATAGTCGCTCGAGCAATGACGCACAGACGTCGGCCAGCAGCGGCGCAGCAGACGACAAGAGAGCCTTCGCACTCGAACGCACATCTCTGCTCCAACAGCTCGAAATCGACCGCATCCTCAGCGCATTCCGACTGAACCCTTACGACGTGCTCGAGGTGCCGCTAGAAGCAGATGACAAGGAGATCAACAAGATCTATCGCAAAAAGTCGCTGCTCATTCATCCGGACAAAGTCAAGCACGAACGAGCCGTGGAAGCCTTCGACCTGCTCAAGAAGGCATCGTCACATCTGCTCGACGAAGACAAGCGCAAAGCGCTGGACGAGACCGTGATGGATGCGAGACTGATGGTGCTGAAGGAGCTCAACCTGCCCTTTGCTACACCATATGATGACTCACGTCTTGCGAATCTCAGTCCGAGCTGGGACGACCGCGTACGCAGCGCGACCAAGGAGCTCATGGTCGATGATGAGCTGCGTCGAAGGAAAGCGATCCGCATTCAGCATCAAGCGGAGGGGGAGGCGCAGAGGAAGAAGGAGCAAGCGGTCGAAGAGCGAAAGCGCAAAGCTGAACATGATGCTGCGTGGGAGCAGACCCGCGATCATCGCGTCAATGACTGGCGAGCGTTTCAGAAGAATAGCAAGAAGAAGAAGAAAGCGGATCCCAATGTTCTCGGGTGAGATGGCACACATGAACGCAATAGACAGTTGAAAAACACAAGTTTGCGATTTTGCTTCTTCCTGACCTTGTCTGAGCTTGACGAAGGTCGTTTCTTCTGACCTCGAGGCGGTGTTCACAACAAGCCGCTGAGGGAGGGGTGATGAGCTTGGAATTCGCCGAACCACGAAGGCTTTTGTTTCTCTGTTTCAAAGCCTTGTCTCTGCGACCGGCAAATTTATTCTTGGACGCACACAGCCTCCACTCGTGACTCTCGATGCACGACGTCCACAGCTGCAGAACCGGCGAGATATGTGATAGCTCAACTTGACATCCGCCGCGTCTTCAGCCCTTTGTCTCCTTCTCCTCATCATCATCTACCTCTTTCACCGCTCACGTTTGACAAGCCATGCCCAACGTTACGATCATCAACGACACCCAAGTACCCCTCAACATCTGCTTGAAGCAGGTATCGCCGCTTCACTATGCCAACTCTGTCCCACCCAACGGTGGTCGCGCTACGATGCACACCGGTCGGGTGTGGTTTACGATTCAAGCTCGTATAGATCGCGGCGATAATGGGTATGACAAGTTCCAGACGTATGCACCCATCGCTGCGATTACCGTGGGCGCGTTGTCCCTCGGTGCAGGTGCGATCTATTTTGTCGGAGCGAGTGCGGCAGCTGGTGGTACGGTTGCAGCGGTGTCGGCTGTGGCGGCGAGAGTGTCTGCTGCTGTCGCGACACACACACCGACCGTAAAGCGTTTGATGAAGTATGCATCCAAGGGACAGACAGTGGCCAAGATCGGACAAGTGGTGGGTATCGGCGGCGGTGCTCTCGCTGGTGCCAAGGGTGCTAACGGCAAATCAAAACCCGTGGATCAACAGCTCAAAGACCGAGCCGCACAAGCATCCAAGTCGGCGCTCAAGAAGCTGCTTCAGGGAAGTGTCGTCAGCTCAGCAGGCTGGTACATCGATCGAGACCGTACGATCCGCATCACCGGCGGGCCCAACGCTTCCATCACCGACGGCCTACTCGTCATCGAAACCGACACCACAGTGCCCTTCACACTCGTAGACGAGACCGGAAAGACAGTAGCCGTGGGCAATCAGGCAGGCGGAGAACCCGTTCCTCAAATCCCAACAGAAGGAGACGATCTCGACGACACAGAGGACGCAGCCAAGTTGAACCCGCCCGCAGGTCCATCGGTCGCTATGGGTATCGGCTCGGCTACGGCAGCTGCGGCTGCTTCGGGAGGTGCACCCGTGCTGCAAGCGGAAGGAAGGAATCAGGAGAAGAAGAAGGATGGCCTGTTCATGCGCTTGTTGAAGGGCGATGAAGGCTTTTAGCGCTGCTTCGTCAGAGACAGATACAATGATACCCTTTCACAGAAGACCATTGTTTGCGTGCTCGTGTGTACCAATCGTGACGGTGTCAAGCTTACCACCGGCATCGGAAAGTGCTCGAACGGCGTGGGTGGGTGGTTTTGTCTGTCGTGACTGGCGTGCTTCGATGTCATCAGTTGAGGAGCCGCCATCGTCATGACCATCTCGAGCCTACCAAAAAGCTAAGAGTGTTAGACTAGTATCGCCGATGTCAACACCTTTACCCCGATCCCGATAGCGGTGTGCAAATACGCGAGAGAGGATTGGTCAGAAAAATGACGCATGATGGACGCCGAGTTGATGCAGATCTGCGCTCTTTGTTCAGGGTGCAGCTCTTCTCGATGACGAAGGCGCTATGCAGGCGGAGAACAGACAACGTGATTTCCTGCTCACGAACCGACCTCCGATGTGGAGCAATATGGTCAACGCAGCATCACCTTCGCTGCGAAGACTGCCTTTTCTTTCAGCGCTGACTGCGCTATCGCGGCGTCGGGTGTCCCGAGCTTAGCCATGATAGCGTTGTCAGGCGGCACGGAGTTTGTGACTGTGATTGCGAGCGACAGCTCCGAGTGGGGCTTAAAGGTTAATCAAGGCTGAGGCTCGCGATCGACAAGGGCGCCAGATTACACGAGCCATGGCGCGACAGCGTGTGGAGTGTGAGTGGTGTTGTCAGCAGCCAACCTTTCTTCGGATGATGCGAATCAACTCAACCTTGACTTGGTTGCTGGCTAATCCACCTCTCCTTCCTTCCCTTCCATCACATCGCCTTATCTCCAGCTTCTCCGCGTCAAGACGATATCGTCCTTTCGAATTAGATCCATCAAGACCGCGTTTATGCTTCTTCTCCAACAACACTCTCGGTTGTTGATCCGTACAGCTCGCGCTTCACTCTCCTCCAACTCGGCATCGTCGTCGTCGCGACTTCTACCTCGTATCATCCAAACGCTTCCTCGAGCAAGCTTTTCCTCGTCGATCAACAAGATGTCTGAACAGCGCGTTCGCGTCGGCAGCGCCAAGGATGTCGCCCAGGGCAAGATGAAGGAGTTCACCTTCGCCGGTGAAGGCGATGACGCCGTCAAGGTTCTCGTCTCCAACGTCAAGGGTCAGCTGCACGCTACCTCGTCCAAGTGCACCCACTACGGCGCTCCTCTCGCCAACGGTGTCCTCACGGGAGACGGCCGTATCATCTGCCCCTGGCACGGTGCCTGCTTCCACGCCAAGAATGGCGAGATCGAAGACGCTCCTGCTCTCGACAGCATCCTGAGCCTCAAGCTCGAGGTCGAGGGTGACGATCTTTTCGTCACCGCTGATCCGGAGAAGCTCAAGGGCAAGCCCGGTGTCGCTCCCAGCTGCAAGGGTGGTGCTCAGAGTGTTACTAAGGGCAAAGGCGTCGTCATCGTCGGCGGTGGTGCTGGTGCCATCAACTGTGTCGAGGAGCTGCGCAAGAGCGGCTACCAGGGCAGCATCACCATCGTCTCGAACGAACAGGCCATCATCGACCGTACCAAGCTCAGCAAGGCGCTCATCTCGGACGCCGACAAGGTCACGTGGCGCAGCAAGTCGCACCTCAACAACGTGCTCGGCGTCGAGCTGCAGAACACCACGGTCACCAAGGTCGATGCCGACGCCAAGTCGGTGACGCTCGAGAACGGATCGACGCTCGAGTACGAGAAGCTGGTGCTTGCTACCGGAGGTACTCCCAAGCGCATTCCGATCCCTGGTTCCGACTTTAAGAATGTGCTGGTGCTGCGACGGATCAGCGACACCAAGGCGATCAACGAGGCTGTCGGCAACGAGGAGGGTGACGAGTCCAAGAAGAGCAAGAACGTCGTTGTGATCGGTTCCAGCTTTATCGGTATGGAGGCGGCCATTGCTCTCGGCAAGCGTGCCAACGTTTCGGTGGTGGGGATGGAGAAGGTGCCCTTTGAGCGTGTGCTCGGCGCCGAGGTCGGTGAGGGTCTGATGAAGGCTCAGCTCAAGAACGGTCTCAAGTTCCACATGCAGGCTGGTGTCGAGCGTATTGAAGGTGACAAGTCGTCCGGACCGAAGGCTGTGGTGATCAAGAACAGCTCGGGACAGGAAGAGTCGCTCCCTGCCGATGTGGTCATCTTGGGTGTGGGTGTTGCACCCGCTACTGGTTTCCTCAAGGACTCTGGCTTCAAGCTCGAGAAGGACGGAGGCATCGCTGTCGACTCGAAGCTGCGCGTACAGGGTCACCAGGACATTTTCGCGATCGGTGACATTGCTGCTGCTCCCACCCGGGCTTCGGACCACAGCAGGATCGAGCACTGGAATGTGGCCTCGAACCACGGCCGTGCTGTCGCCAAGACGCTCGCCGGTACCGAGACCGACTACGACAAGGTGGCCATCTTTTGGTCTGCGCTCGGCTCGCAGCTGCGATACTGCGGTAGTGGTGGACCTCAGTTTGAGACGGTTTATGTGGATGGCAAGCCGGAAGAGCTCAAGTTTGCAGCTTACTATGCGAAGGGCGACGAGGTGGTCGCTGTGGCTACGATGGGTGTCGACCCGTTGATGGTGCAGTGCAGCGAGTTGATCCGCATTCGAGCTATGCCTAAGCTTTCGGAGATTAAGGGCGGGAAGAACCCGCTGGACATTGAATTGTCGGTGCCTGCTGCTAAGATCTGAATAGATTCTCGATGTATGCTTTAAGTTTTGTCAATGTTCAGTCTTGTTTGATGTTTGATATGTGAGGACAGGGTGAGGAGATGTCCGTGGAAGAGCCTCGTGAGCGGAGAAAGTTAGATTGCCGACGACAAAAACAAGGCGGGGACTTAGCGCCGCGGAGAAAAATCGAACCGAAGCTCGGTGGAAGCAGCGGCATCGCCGTTCTTGCTCCCCGTCCATGGCTTGTGGCAGAATGCCTTACTCAGCAACGAAGCATCTGTTGTTCGGCAAAAGCTAAGCGTCTCCGTACGGGCGAAAGTGATGCAATGGCTGGCGAATCGCTTAGACGGCACGGCGTGGCGGAAGATATGTCGTGCTTTTCTTCGGGGATTACAGCGGCAAGCACACGAGAGCGTGAGGCGTGGCGGGGCATGTGGGTTGAAAGGCCGGGAAAAATCAGATTTGGGTCTTATCGCGGCCAATCGGCGCTTGAGAAGTCATCTCACGCGGCTGGGGGTGTAAGAAAAAGAGGCTTCTCGGCTAGATTTTTTTTCTTCCCTGCCCCACACGGTTGTGGTGAGTGTGGGAACTCGTCCGTGGCAATTCTCGCGCTGAGTGAGCGGAGGAGGGCTGGGCTGCGTGACTTTCCCGCGTTTTTTTTTTCTCGGCGCTGTCCGAACTTTTTCTGCGAGATGGTGTGATAGAGCAGGAGAAAAGCGTGGCGTTTTTTTTCTGTGGTCTCCACCGATGCGAAGCTTGAGGTTATATAGAGTGCAACCTTTCCCACGTCTCTACGTGACACCATCGCTTTCGAATTCGTCCTACACACCACCATCACCTCTTCGGACCCATCCCGACCTGGATATCACAATGTCATTCCTCAGAACCACCCAGGCACTTCGCCTGACCCTCAACAGCGCACGCAGCTTCACCACCACCTCGACGCCGCGCCTCGCCGCTGCAGCCTCGGACCCCACCACCGGCCCCTGGTCCGACCGACCCTCGGCGCCGCGCCTCAACCGCTACATCGTCATCGCCGAGGACTTTGCTGACGCCGGTGCCAACGCACGCCGCTTCGAGGTGCGCGAACGACACCTTGAGCAGGCGCAAGCCGGCAAGCGGGTCGGACGGATCGAACTCGGCGGTGCCCTGCTGAGGAAAGACTTCAGCGAGATCGACGAGGAGCTCGGCCCCGGACCGCACATGTCCGGGAGCGTACTCGTCGTGCTCGCGGAGAGCATCGCGGATGTGAGGGCGAGAGTAGCGCGCGACGAGTACGCGCAGGGCAACGTGTGGGATCTGGAGCGGGTCAAGATCTTCCCCTTCCTGCAGGCGCCACTCAAGAGCGCGCAGGGAGAAGGTGCGGTGAGCGAGGCAGCGGAGGCGAGGGCGGGTAGCGGGGCCAATGCTACACTGGGTCAGCTGAGGCAGGATTTGGCTGCCGGGAAGGGGCCCAAGATCGTCACTTTGGGAGCGCTGAGGCGGATGCATAAGAGCGTGAGCCGGGAGTAGACGAGCGGTGGAGTGCTCCAATTAAGACGTCGCGATTCGCATCAACGGACATTCTCAGCGACGGCAAAGGGACAGTGGCATCCCGCCTTCAACGGTACCACTTCCGTCAAACGAGTGTAACTCAACCACCCGCGGTCGATGGATCGATCCGGATCGGATCTCATCTCGGTATATACCCCCCACGACACGAAAAAACCAACCTCAAAAAGGGGGGCGAGCTGCGGCTGCTCAATCGCCTCGCTTCCCCACCTGCAGAGTCGACTCAACGTCACTCTTGCTAGCGCCAGCAGTTCGGCTTGTCGACCACTCGCTGTGCACATTTTTCAGCCGAGCCACACACGCTGCGGAGCAGCTTTCAGGCCTTGCTTTTTGATCCGTCTTCAGTGTTGTATGATAGCTCTGCGGTCGAATGTTATCATTTCTGCATGTCAAATCTCAACTCAGTGACTTATGCCGTCCACTGTCGTTTGATTGAGCTTTCACACCTTGGATCCGAATCTTGAGCCTGTCGCATAAGATTGAGAGCCATCCGGAGCAGCGGGATCTCTTTCGCAGTTTCAAATCATCGTTCTGAGCCTGCTGGAGCAAGATCTGAGCGCCTCGGCGTCGCCATTCCTCACGCGCACATTCACACGCCCCCTTCTAGCCTCCGTGCAGGACGACCTACCGCTCCTTCGCTCGCACGTAGACAATCACACATCGCACACTTTCCAATCACGCTCACACTCACACACAAACCTTCTCTCCGACACCAATTCGCAAGCTTTCTTTCTTTCTTCTTCGTGCACGGTCTTTACAAATCCGGCATCCAGCGTACGGCCTTTTCGTCGTTCCTAGTGTGCACGATCAAGCGATGGCCGAGTTTGCCCTCGGTTTGGAACGAGTCGGACCAGCGGGCGGGGATGGGTTTGCGCTGGGTGCACCAGTAGAAGATGTCCCAGTCGGGTTCGTCGAGGAGCTGCAAAAGAGAGTATGTTGTCAGTTTTCGAGGACAGATGGATTCCAAGACGCAGAGGAAGGGTAGGGGGGTTGGGAGTGTGGTGTGTACGAGCAACGTATCAGGGTAGGTAGGAGATGATGGTGAGAAGTGGAGTGAACACTTACGCGATCGAACTCGTCCAACTCTTCCATTGGCAGGTTCTTCAACTCCTTCTTCGCAAACGTGCTCAACAGCAGATCGGTTTCCAACGTGCCCCGCTTTCGACATTGGTAGACCAACCGCGCGATCTTGGTTTCTCTATCTTCACCTTCTCTACCAGGAACGCGCATCGGTGCGTCTACGCCGTCCAGCGTCTGTCGATCGGATGCCAGGTTGACGCCAGCCCACTTGGACTCCGGCCCGGACTCGGGGCCGGAATCGGCGTTGTTCAGGTCGACAATGTCGGGTGAAAAGGGGAGCGGGTACGGGTCGGAAAGGCGGGCGTCGGGGACGCTACCGGAGGGGCCGCTGGCGTTGAGCGTCGATTGCGTGGGACCGGTGCTGCCTTGGTCGGTGACGCTGGGATTGGGCGTGGAGGCTTTGTTCGACGGGGTGTTGCGGGTGAGCGAAGCGGTGGTGGATAGTGCAGCGCGAGCGAGAAGAGGCGCTCGTGCTGTAGGAGCGGCTGCGAGAGAGCGCTGCAGCGTGCGGGTTGCGATTCTGATCGTCATCGTTGTGCTGTACAAAATCTTGCAGGTGGTGAGATGGTCCAAAGCCAATGTGGGAGAACATAAGGATGAAAAGTGTAGAAGTCACGCTTCGGCAGTCGGAATTGCCCGGCTGCGGAAAAAAACTCCACCTCTTCTTTGGTCAGCCAGAGGAAGAAAAAAAAGGCACAGCAGAGCAGCACAACGATAGGCACGGCTGCGTATCATGTAAAGCTCGAGATCTGCCTTATGTAAGCGCACTCCACGAAGCTGCTCATCTTCTCGACATCATCATCCTAACCACCCAGACTACATCGGTGCACTCACAAACCGAAAGAGCATTCGTCAAAGGTTGCATTCTGTTCATGTACACATCTATAGTACAAGTGGGTCATTGCATGCATGATGGAAAGGGAAAATGAAACATTGCGCGGGATTGAGTGCGAGATGAAAGTGATTGTCTATGCAGAAGATTAGCCGTCGAGTGTAGGGATGTCGATCTTATCGCGCACCATCCGTCGAGTCCGAAGCGGCCGAAAACGATCCGTGATGGTGGTTCGGCGTATGTGCTTGAGTCGAAGCCTCGAGGTCTACACTAGTACGCGCGGTCTCAGCCGGCTTCTGCTCGACGTCGTGGCTGTTGATACGTGTAGCATCGTGGCCGCCCTGCGCTTTCTCGAGATCGTCATCGACACTAGGAGGTCGAGGGGCCGACTGCTTTTGCTGCGACGCTTGCATCTGGAGGAACATCTTGTTGGCTTCCGAGGCGTACTTGCAGTTGGCTCGGATTCGCGCTCCGTACTTGTAGAAGATGAAGGGGAAGGGGAGGCAGATGAGCGCCAGCAGGCCGCCGATCGCTGGGCCCCAGTGGATGCCGTTCTTACCACCTATGCTGTAGAGCTGGGGCGTGAACAAGGGGAATGCAAAGCCAAAGAGCGAGCGAATGACGCTGTTCGAGGCCAGGACTGATGCCGCGTAGATGAGGTACGAGTCGGTGAGGTATCCCATACACGAGAGGAAGATTAAAACCATGCCGAAACCAAATGGCGCGCCTGCAATGATGGGAGCGATCCAATGGATGTCCGGGCTGTCCGTAGCCGCGAAGATGCCCAGGCCGATGACGATAGAGACAGCGCCGATCATGGCTGGAACAAGACGAGCTTCAGGAGGTGCGAATCCCTCGTGCTTGTGGTGGATTCCGACATATCGAGGGTTCTCGTAAAAGATGATATAGGCAAGAGCACCAAGCATTCCCACCAAGACACCGAGGAAAGCAAGACCTCCGACACCTGGGCTCCATCCACGCAGCCTTTGGAAGACTATCGGAAAAGCTCCGAATAGTGAATAAAGGATACCATAGATAATTGCGATGTAGATAGAGAGCAAGCTGACGATGGGCTCGTATACCAAGAGCAACCAAGGACGACCCAAAGCTGTCTTGAACTGCGTCTTGAGGCTCAAATCGCGACCCTTGTCGAGCTTGCAGATGTAGTTCTTGCCCGTGACCTTGCTAAGCGTCTGTGCACGCCATCGAAGGAGCACAGGGGCATAGGTCTCTGGCAGAGTGACGGCGCCGATGATCGTGATGACCCCCGAGAAGATGGCAAGGAACCCAATCACCCATTTCCAACCCTGGGTTTCTCCGAGAAACCCACCAATGATGGGCCCAAGCGCAGGACCCAGGAACGGGGCACTGGCAAAGATGGCCATAGCCAAGCCACGTTGTTTGGCGTCAAACATGTCGGCGAGCGTTCCACCGGTGTTGACTAGCGGACTGGAACCAAAGAAGCCGGCGAGGAAACGAAAGACGATGAGCGAGGCCATGTTGGGCGCAGCCGGCGATACTGCCTGCCAAAGGGTGAAAACAGCCGAGGTGAAGATGAAGAGGTTTCGTCGACCGACGACTTCGGAAAAGGGAGCCCAGAAGAGTGGGCCGAAGGCGAAGCCGAGAACGAAGACCGAAATGCCGAGAGTAAGGATGATCTGCTTTGTAGGGTGGAACTGAGCCGCCAGCGAGTCGACAGCTCCGGAGTAGGCGCTAGATGCAAGTGCTACCGACAAAGTTGCGATGGCGACCTGGACGGTCTGCGCCCATTTGTAGACACCCGACCATGTCTGCGGGTTCTCATGATCTTTTGGTAGCCATTCGACGAGGTATGGATCGTCCTGTGTACCTGACCCTGGGTACTTTTGTGCCAAGATGTCGGAGAATGGTGTGATGTATCGTCGATATGGCGTCTTGGGAAGAGTGTACTGATCCGGGTCGGCCACTGCCTCCAGGGCCTGTGGCGTTTCCTGCTTGCTGATGTTGGACGACATGATGAGGTCGACAGAATCAGACAAGAGCGTGAAGGGGCGGCAGGAAGACGGTCAAGGTGATGATGATGTCGAGAAGGAAAGCCAGGAAGAGACGCAAAACCTTTATGTAGTCTTTTGCGAAAGCGGTTGCACACAGGTGATCCTAGGAACGTGGCGGCGGGAAGGATAGATAGATGAAAAAAGGGGAGGGCGATGCTAAATCAGGCAAGTCGAGAGGGGAGAGGGAGGAACAGAGCCGAGCACCGATGCAGGATAGTTTGCATGCTGCAGGGGAGAATCACAAAGCGCCATGTTTGGTGGTGCGCAAGCAAATAGGAAGCGAGAAGAGCATCGCAACGACAATGATGAGCCTATCGAGGATTCCAGAATGGTCATGAGGCGTGACAAAAAATACGCCCACGCTACTGTATTGCCATTGCATAGCCAAAGAGCACGGTGATAAATCGAAAACCCCCGCGGAGGAAATGCTATGCTAGACCGCCGCCGATCCTCTTTGCATTCAATCACTCGTGGGAACATCCTCTCTTCCGTCACAGCGGATCAAGCCGACTAATACGCTACGCCCAACAAAAGAGCAGAAAGACACACACAATCTTCGGCGTTGGTTTCCGTCAAACAGAAACACTCTTTTCTTAAAATTTTGAAATAAAAAAACGAGCCCACCTGAACAGCCGGATTTGCCGAGCCTTCATCCTTGCCCCCCTCGCTAGACCTCAACATCGACAACCAGCACAAGGTTAAGCTTGGCCTCGATTGCACAGCTGAGCATCACCATCGTCACCATGATCAAGCTCCGTGTCGACACTACCATTCGTGTCTTGACAGCAAAGCAAAAGAAAGATGGCGCGCGTTGCTTCCGGGTAAAACGGAAGCGGATCCGTTCGCGTCTCGACAAAAAAAGGTTTCGGTTGCAAGGCGATCTTTTTGTCATTCTTGCTGACGTTGGGTTCGGTGCGCAAATTCCAGCTGCGCGCTCGCGTTTTTGACAGTTGACTGGTAAAGTGCCCTTGTGGCAACGTCGGGTCCCGGGACAGCGGTTGGACTTGCCGGTCAACTCTCGCAGCTCGACCCTGCATCGAGAAAAAAGCTCGCGTGCTGGAAAGGGAGGTGCTCACCACTTATCGGCAGCAGGCAAGGTTCGTCGCTGGCTCGTGAGATCGCGAAGACGCATGTATTGCCGAGTGCTAGTAGCATCGTTGCTCACGGAGATACACACGCAGGCACCCATTGTTACCGTATCTCGAAGATCCGTGTGATCGCGGCAGAGGTCAGTGCCCTTTCTTAGCTGGCGTACCTGCTGAAATGAGACGATGTCCTATTCAGCATGGTTGACAGCGAGCCAAAGTGTCTGTGCTACCCTTTGTGCCTGCTTCCCACGGTGCTCTATGCTCCTGCACAGACGGCGGCTAGCATGATTCGAGCTATCTCACGTGTCACGGCAGTCGCTGGCTGTCACATTGTCGAGCTCTAATGCGATCGATACTCTCACCCACACATACATTCGCCGTATCAACTCCGTTCAAACTTGCTGTATATTCCTCATAAGGTAGCTATAAAAACGGCATATCCAGTCCGGCCGCTGCCAGATCGGTCAGTGCATCATCCAGCCACATTTTGGTCAACAGATCCTCCTGTCCCATTCGCAAGCTCTGATCTCCGCCCATCATCGGCTGTGGTTGCGTCAAGCCTCTATACCCACCATCTGCACTGTGCGTCGGCTTTGAAGAGAATGACGACCCAGCAGCCGGACTCGCAACCGACGACGGCGATCGATTCACGTGTCGAGGCGAGGGAGCCATCATGCTTCCCAATGAGCCGGCGTGCGGTCTTTGCTGTTGGTGTTGCTGCTGCTGCACACCAGTCGACGACGATGAAGCACCGCTCGCCCACGACGACAGCGGGTGATGTGATGTCGGAGGCGCCAGCGTCGACGTCTGATCGTCCAACCATTTGAGAAACAGCTGAGGATCCACTTCTCCAGCCAAAATGTCGGCTGTACTCCACCAAGATCCCGAGCCGCCCGTCATCCCTTGCGTGTTCTGCATCGGCGCAGGAGTCCATCCAACACCCATGTTGTTACCCCAACCGTCATTGCTAGCCGTCATGTGCTCTTGCCGCATGCCGCCCTCGGAAGCGCGTGCATAGCCGGAAGCATCAGCCGCTGCCGCCGAGGAAGTCGAAGAAGGCGCACCCATCACAGTGTGTGAATGCATCGATCCATCGGCACCACTCGTGTGAACGGGCTGTGCTCCTGAGTTTGCCGTGAGACTGCTCATGCTCGAAACTGGATCCAGCGCGAACGACCCCGCCGGCGTCGAAGACGTCTCGAGCGACGCGGAATTCTGACTCCGAGACCCCGAAGCGGCCGCCCCAACCTGACCAAGCTGTTTCTCCGTCCCCGCGCCTCCCGTCCTATCAGCGGAGGAGCGCTCCGCATCGCTCGCAGACGCTGCACTGCCTCCCACCTCTGGACGGGCCAGCTGCGAAGTGCTTCTAGTGCGGGACTTGTTTCGTGCCTGGTTTGCGCTGCTCGAAGCTGTCCTCGTTTTCGCATCCGTCAGGACCAACTGCTTCGCCAATTGCCGCAAATACATCGAATACCGATTTGCCAGATGCACGCCGTCCGGAGCCGCCCTTTCCAACGCCGTAATCACCTGCTGCAGCGATTGCGCGCATCGCTTGAGCGGCAAAATCACATCCGAAACCGCTGTCGCTTTGACGCAAAACACAGCTGCCATCACGAGCAGCAAGAACCACCTCGCTGGCGCGCACATCATCGTCTCCAGTTCCACGGTCAGGATGCGGATCAGACTTTGAGCTGCTGCTAGCGCTTCTCGTACAAAGGGATAGGCGGGGTGAGTTGAGAAGCTGACCGTGTACGAAGCCGCTGCTGACGCGGCGGCGTTGACACCTGCTTTACCTAGCCTTCCTTTCGACCCGATCTCCGCTGCTTCCGATGCACGATACTGCCTGTGCTGACCCAACGTCCGCAGACTGCGCTTGACAGAGTCCAATGCGATACCGTTGGCGTACAGTCGAGCGTAGTGGTACTCGACACGGACACGAAGCGAAGTCATATCGCGCGTGGGTTCGATCCTCGGTTGTGTCCAGTTGGCCCAGTTGTCCAGATCATCTCGAATCGATTTGAGCGCCGGCACAAAGTCTTCGTCTTCCAACAGTCGCTCGGTCACGGCTTTCGATCGATACAGGTTCTCGCAGGTGCGGAAGACGATTTGTAGCAGCTCAGCGTGCGCACGGAAAGCGATCCAAGCTCGATTGGATCCTGATGGGAAACCGACCTCGCCACTGTTGCTGATGTCTGCGTTGAGAAGGAATGGATGCGTGCGATCACGTACGAGGTTCATGAAAGGCGCTGCTAGACCAGGACTCGAGATTCTGCGACCCAATCTGACCGACAAATGGCAATCAGCGTGGACGCTCGACATCCACACACGCATTCGTCGTTCGGCATTGCGCCTTGAAGCAGCATTCCGGCTCGAGATACCACTGTAAGTAGCGTCGTTGTGCAAGTCGAGTCGTTCTGCCAATCGAAGCGCCGTTCCGGTCAGCATCCATGCGGTGTCGTCAAACTTTTCCGATTCGCGCATGTCAGCTTGTCGTGGTTTCTGCGAAGGTCTTGCTCCGCTTCGATTGGATCGACCCGGTCGTGGAATCTGGCCTTCATGTTCGGATCTGAGATCGTCGCCTGTCGCTGCAACAGTAGCTGGGCTAGTCGCAGAAGCATCCTCCGCCTGATCGCCTTCCGAGTCGGATGGATCCGCATCTTCCACCTCGTCTTCCGAGTCTTCCGAGTCCGAGCTTGCGTCTGGCGAGGAGCGTCGATCATGCAAGTCCAGTGTAGCCCATTCGCTGAGAATGAGTAGAGCCTCGATGGTGCCGATGGTATGCGAAGCAGGAAGGAAAAATGACCTGCTGATCTTTTCCTGCGTCCACTTGGAAATCTTGCGGTGAAACGTGTCGACTGCAGTGACATGTGCATTGTGATTGGTGACGTCGTAGCGAGAAGCAACAGAAAGCATAGCGCCGAGCAAGATGGGTTCGCGGTAGACGAGCTCCGACAGAGCCTCGGGCGATTTGTCGAGAAGATGGGGCGAACAGTGCGGAGCAAAGGAATGCATCTGTCGAACGAAAAAGTTGAGAAAGTAATTTGCTTCGCTTCTCTTGATCAGCTTGAGACGCACTGGCTCGAACTTGCTCCAGCCATAGTTGTGCTTGAGCGGTGGTGGAGTCACTGGTCGGTACAGAAGCGCTGCTGCTGATCGCTGCGCAGAGCTGGAGCCAGCGCGAAGTCCGGATGCTGTTCGAGAGGTTGAAGGACCTGCTGACGATGAAGCTGCTTGATCAGCCGAGCGACCTTCTCCGTATGAGCTGGAGGCTTGCTGATTGGCTGAACTGCCCTGTTCGAGAGTCGCTGCTGTGCCGTCCTTGTCTTGTTCTTGGCGAGCATCTCTATCCATGTCGACCTCGTTTGTTGCTTCCCTCGAATCGACCGCGACACCTGCCAGCACTCTGAGAGCGTCCTTGCTGTGTTGCAAGCCGACTTCTGCGTACTGTTGCAGAGAGTCCAATCTGGATATCAGCCCAAGAGGCTCGTGATTGTTATTATTGGTAGTATTCGCCGATGGACTGCCCGAAGCAGTTGAGATGCCGAGCTCTTCTTCTACGATTGCGTCTTCCGTCGGCTCTTCTAAAGCATCAGAGCGTCCCGACGGGTCCACATCGCTCGAGATCCTCCTTCGCTTACTTTGCTGACGAGCCCCATCGTGACGGTTGAGTCCGTAGATCATCCCAATGCTCGGTGCATCAGACGGGTCCAAAGCAGAGACGGGAACATCGTGACGAGCCGAATGAAGTCTTGGGTTGGTCGCAGGTAGAGAAGCGAGTGCAGCACCGGCGAGTGCATCGATGGCAGAAGCAGCAGTGCTATGCTCATCTTCCTCGTCTGCGTCATGAGCAGCCGAAGTGCGTGGATTCTTGGCCAGGTGATGAGCTCCAAACGCTTGGGATCGAGATGAGCGCGCTTTGGGTCCACGACCGCGAGTCGACATTGTGAAGAGACATGGTCGCATCTCGCGCTTGCATCGCGCACAAGGAGGCTCTGATGGCGCTGCAAGATCACCGAGCTCGCACTTGACCTTTTTGGTACGACATCCATCGCATGCCTTGAAAGAACGTTGGAAGTCTTTCTTGGCCGATCCACCATCACCGTCTTGTGCGCTGGAGCGAGAGGCAGGCGACTGGGGCGCCATGGCTGACGGCTGCGCCGAGGCGCTCGTAGAGTCGCTCATCTGCTGACTGTCTCGAACGGGAGAATATGCGCCATTGCTGCGCGCGCCTTTGGACGAGGTGGGTTGGTAATGCGAGGACGAAGGATGGTGGATGTATGCGCCGTTCGAGTGCGAAGGGTGCGAAGCTGGATTCGGTTCATGCATCGATGCGTGGATTTGCAGCAGCCCTCTGACCGGCCTGGCCTTCAGGCGCGAGTCCAGATGCCGCAATCACAGTACCGCCGCCAAGCTGTTCTTTCAACAGTAACGACGGAGACGGTCGGAATCGATCGGTGCCTGATCGGCGCTTTCCGGTGTGTTGATACGCAGCGCAAAAGCCGGTGGAGTTGAGCTGCAAGCTGAGGGACGGAAAAGAGTCGTTCCGGGCAGTTGAGTTGGAGAACAAGGTTCGATGAGGGGTAAGAGCCAGGAAGGGTGAGACAGAACGTCTTTACCGCTCTTTGCCGTGCGGCGTGGTGGTGGTCGACACCAAAACGGAAGCGTCCTCGAAGGGGTCCACTTTTTTCCCCGCGACTTGCCCTTTGATCCGCTCGGCTTTCGACGGTTATTTGAAAGTGCTGCGCTGCCGGGCTGATGGAACAGAATCCAAGAAGGATCGGCGATCCACTCTCACATCTCACTCTGTCACAGCATCACTCTTCACAAAGCTTCACGTATCCAGGCTTCTTTGCGATGCGAATCGAAGAGAAGAGTGCGTTGCATGAGGGAAAAGATGGTATTGGGATTGCATGACAGACCAGCCGGGTAAAGGCGACGTGAAAACGAGACAGCGAGGTCATTATACATCTTCACGTCTTTTGCTGATGCTACCACCGCAGCAAGGAAGACTAGACGCTAGCAACACTATGATCGATACGAATTCAGTAGTAGTCGGGAGCATTGTTATACGACTTGACCGGCTTCAATCCCCTCTCCTCAACACTGCAGTCAAACGTCAGTGGTCTCATGGCATCGCCATTGGGCACGTAGCCATCGGGATGCATCGTGTCCCACGCCTTTTGCATGATCTCTTGCTGCCTTTGCACAGCCATGCAAGCCTTATGGTCGGTGATGTGCAGACCGAGTAGACCGACGCCGACGAGAGCGATCAGCGAACCACCTGCAATGGCGGCAATGGTGGCTTTGTTCTCGATGGCGGAGATGGCTTTGTAACCGCCCTTGGCGACTGCTGCACCGGGTACCCCTCGTGGGACCAGCTCTGGATCTGTTGACAAAAGGTCGAACGAAGGCGTCAGTCGTCTTGAATGCTAGCAGCATTTTACGGTGCTATGTCAGAGTTTGACTCACGATCTTGTTGCTGGCCTTTTTCCTCGCCGGGCACATGTGCCACTGGGTATGCTCCGACGAAGAGGTTGAAGGTGAGAGCGACGACGAGGAAAGCGGCGAGTAGCCTCATGATCGCTCCGAGTAGTGAGAAGAGAGAACGAATGGAGGTTGTGGAACGGTTGCGACAGGGGAGTTGAGCGAGGCGGTGCATGTGATGGTACAAAGCAAAGGTGCAGCCCAGCTCATTGTCCCACCCACCGTCACCGAGGCTCGAAGTGGGATCTCGTAGCGTGGCGGTCAGATGAAGTCTCACGCACGCATGCACAAAACAATGATTCAGGTCCTCGACAATGATGCAGACGTTGCTCCCTCAAGCTGTAAATGAAGGCTGAATTGGTATGTGGGAGCAGAGTTTTCCGCCCGGTCCGGTTCGATTGCCGTACCGCGTTCTTGTATGTACATCTCGAAACAGTGTGTTGCATTGCGTCGCCTTACAGAGAGACAGGAGCGACGGGACGACCATAGTCATCGATGCCTGCTCGTCGCTGACGGATGCGCCAAGCGATGCAGAGCACGAGCAGAACAAGCTGCAGCACGCCGGTGAGAACGTACGCAGCCAGCGAAGACCAGTCGGTTCCTGGTTGCAGCGCTAGCGAGTACACGAACACGGCGCTTCCGGGCACCTGCAGACACATCATGGGAATGCTCAAGCTGCCTACGAGCTTGGTGCGTGCTGTGTAGACAATCTGAGGGAGGTACTGGCCGGCGGCAAGAACGGTCGCTGAACTGCCGAGGAAAGCGGCCCATCGAGATACGAGCAGTCGCGAGGAGGGCCTGCTCATAGTGACGGTCGCTTTGTTCGCCAGAGCCTGTGTCCAGCTCGAAAGCGCCGAGACCTCTTCTGGTGGTGGGAACGACTTGCTGGGAAGGGAGCTGACGAGCAAGAGAGTGATGGTGCTGATGAAGATAAAGTGGATCAAGACCACCCATGCGAGTGAGAGGGCCAAACTCCACTCCTCGGTTCGACGCTTGCGGGTATGGAGCGTCCTCTTGCCCAGCTTGGCGCGCCTCTCCCGTTCAATCCTTTGCATGCCACGAGGTGCGTTGGAGAGGATGCCACGGCGGTTGGCACGCTGACTTGAACGACCGGCGGAAGGCATGGGTTCACTGTTGGGGGCCTTCCACATGGGCCAGAAGGCGGGAGCCAGACGTGAGAAGGCACTGCTGCTGGCATCGCGTCTCAAGATGGCCGAGTGGTCAGCATGCGAGAGGGCTTCAGGGTCGTGGTCATCGTCTTGCACCTCTTCTTGAGCCTCGTCGGAGGAGGACTCGTCGCCGCCATCTTGGGTTGCTGGGTTGGTGTAGTTCTGCGCAATGTGGCTGTCGACTGAGTCAAGATCCGAGTGTTCCGAGCCGGCGGAAGAGGCGTCATCGGCAGAAGCACCTACGAGGCTTCGAGAAGACTGAGAAGGAGCTGCTAGCCTGCCCTGCTTTCGGGCCGCTTCAGTTGCAGCCTGTCGATCGGCAGCGGCTTTACGGGCTGCTTTGCGAGCCTGTGCGCGAAGACGTCGATCGTCCGTATCACGATCCGGCAGAGCGATGGCGCGTTCGTATCTGTGGTCCGCAGGGTAGTAGATGAGGAAGAGCACAAAGACGGTGGCGAACATGAACCATTGCAGGCCGACCTGGAAGATGCCCAGAAGCGATTCGGTGCATTCCAAGGCTGGCAAGGAAGGGCAGCAAAGAACGATACCCCACTGGAGTGCAACGACGTTGAGGAAGCTAGATGCGCTCGAAGTGGCACCAAGTAGCAAGAACCATGGCGAGAAGCCCTGCGACGACTTGTTGAGGACGATGCGAATGATTTGTGGCAGGTAGGAGACGACGAGGCCGACGCACAAGAAGGTGGAGAGGTAGACGGCGACGGGATCGTGGTCAACGTGGCAGCTACCGTTGTCGTGCGTGCTAGCGTCGACCGAGGCGCCGAGCCACAAGGAGGACAAGGACGTCTGCATCTTGTGTTTGGATGGAGACGACTGCTTGCTGCAAGTGAAAAGAGGATGAGGTGGAACGAGGTGAAGATGGTGGTGGTCGACAAAGGTGAAATTTCAATGCGCGTGCAGAAGCCGAAACGCGAAGGGTGCAGGACAGGGAGCGGTGAGTGCTTCCCACTCTAACGCCGTTCGCTTTCTATTGTTGAATCGGTTTTTGCTCTGCACACTCCGCTCTCTCCCTCTCACACCTTTGTTAAGCTTAGAGGAAGGCTGTCCAATGGCAAAGTCTCGTGCCGAACGGTGTGTGTGACTGAAGAAAACCCCGCCTGCGTGACAAACTGCCGTCGGAAAGCTAGCCGAGCTTGTCACCACCACTTAGTTGTACCAGACTCGCATGCCTCTTCGCTGCACGTGTTGAGTGTGCATCGAAATGCAACCAAGTCAATATGCAAGTGATACTGTACGCAGTGTCGTGCCCGTCTCTCCATCTCGGGGGTTTAGCTCAGTTGGTAGAGCGTTCGCTTAGCATCTTCATGTCTAATTTGCGAAAGGTCGCGTGTTCGACTCATGCAGTCTCCAGGCTCTTTTTTTTGCTGCCTTTTTTGAGGTTGTGCTTCTTATCGCGTGTCGGCGCATCTTCTGCCCTGTCTCGGCACGTTTTGGACTCGTGACCCTGTCTCGTTTCTATCCGTGCCTTGGCTAAACCCTTGGACAAAAAGGAACGGAAAAAGCAAAAAGTTGCTCAAAAGTTTCTTCATCAAGCTCGGACTGACTGACTGACTTATGACTGTGCCTGACTGCTTGCTGTTTGGTGCTGTTTGCTGCTGCTGCCCAATGACAATCGACGTTTGCTATCTCGTGCATGGCAGCGTCCCGTTGATTCCATTGTCTTTGTATGTGGGTTCGTTTGAGCTTCTTCCTTATCTTCTCCCCTCATTCTTCCCCCCCTGTTTGCGGTCGCGTGGGTTTCCGGTTTCTTGGTTGCGGTTCTCTGGTTCCTCTTCGTCTCTGGCCTGGTCGACATCGACACTCGTTTCTCTTCACTCGACAATCATCTTGCACTTTCGGACGCACGGCAAAGGCAAGCACAGTCTGCGAGGAATGGCGCCAAGTAATCGAATTGCTCAATCTTTGGCACGATCGTCTGCACGCCAATCCAATGCTCTGACAAGCTGGACGAGTAGACTCGTATCGCCAAGGCTATCGACTCAACAATGTTTCGATAAGGTCGGCTTCGCCAGCAGTCGACGCCATGCGTCTCAGCATGCTCGATCTCACTTTGCTTCAGATGGAGCACAAACCGGCAGTCGCTTTGGCGTCTACGCCATTCGTGCTGCTCTCGGTGCAACTGCTCTGACTGCCGCCACTCTAGCCGTCAACGACCCTCTCCATCTCGATGCACAAGAACCCACGCGACCCAAATCCATGGCTCATGCCCATCGCGAAGACGTCCAGCGCGAGGATGAGACGTATCGGCCCTATCGTCCACTTCGTGCGCAGCCAGTGTCCATGCTGCTCACCAACTATGCCGTCTTCACGCTCTGCTCCTTCGGCTCCCTCGCAAAGGTAGGTCCTCAGCTCATTGAATGGAGCGCAAACACCTCGCTGCCTCTCGTCTGGACCGTCACCGAGTACGTCATTCGTCGCACCTTCTTCCGTCAGTTCATCAGCAACGACACCGCTGAGGGCTCCCTGCCATTGCTCTCCTCGCTCTCGCGAGACAATTTGGGTGCCATGCTCAACTTCTCCGTCGAGGTCACCCACGACGGCAAGCCGGCCAAGGGCACCGAAGCCGAAACAGCACCAAAGGCTGCCGTCCATCGTCCCTTCGTCGACGAGCTTCTGCACAGCATCGACGTTTCCGCCAAGCTCGCTTCCCTCCCTCCATCTCATGGTGTCGCCGACAACGAGCAAGCGGCTGAGCTGGCCGTGCGACCCGATCGATCAGGCAGCACCTTTGTCGCCATCAAGCTTTCCGGTTTGCTGTACGACTCGTCCGTCCTCGAGCGCGCTTCGGCCGCCATCGTCCCCAGAGAATGGTTCAGCTCGCCTCCCGAGCCGCTCCCGCCCCTCTCGATCAATGGCATGGGTCCTTGTGGTGGACTCGCTATCCCCGTCGCTGCCTTGCCGCCCAAAGATGTAGACGCTCTCAAGCAGCTCTGGGAAGCCTTGCGCGAGATTGCTGAACGCGCCAAGCAGCACGGCAGTGTTCGTCTTGCCATTGACGCAGAGTACAGCTGGTACCAGCCTGCCATCGACGCCATGTACGAAGCCATCGCCGCAGAGTACAACCGACCCTCTAGCGTCTCTAGCGATGCTCCTCAGGGCAGCGTCACTGGTCCCTTGGTCTACAACACTTTCCAGGCCTACCTTCGCCGAACCCCATCGCACCTCGCTGCTTCCTTCGAACGTGCTAAGCTCAACGGTTACACACTCGGTGTCAAGCTTGTCCGTGGAGCTTACGTCGACATCGAGAACCGCATCTGGTCCGACAAGATCGTCGATGCTCCACCCGTTCCTGGCAAGGGTGCTGATGCTTCGGCTTACGAAGGATGGGGCAGCCCTGTCTGGCCCAACAAGGACCTCACCGACCGCTGCTACGATGGCTGTGCCATTCGTCTCGTCCAGGAGATCAACGACGACCTCACCCGCAGCGCCAAGAAGGGCACGCAGCCCTCGCTCGCTGTCGTTTTTGCCAGTCACAACACCCAGTCCTCGCTCAAGGTGATCCGCGAGATGGTGCGTCTCGGCATGGCTAAGCCTGCTCCGGCGCTGTTGCAGGCCACCAAGGATGCCAACCCAGACCTGGAACAAAGCGCTTTGCTCAAGCGTGTTTCTTTGGTCGATCTACAGCTGCAAGAGTCGGTGCGCGGTCGCATTTTCTTCGCACAGCTTTACGGCATGGCTTCGGTGCTCACAGCTCGTATCCAGGCTGCCTTTGATGCCAACTCGGGTGGTGTCGGCCCGCACATGGTGCTCAAGTACATCCCTTACGGTCCTCTTGAGTTAACGCTGCCCTACCTGATCCGCCGTGCTCTGGAGAACGGTGACATCATGACCGGTGGTGCGGCTGCTGAAAAGGCGCTCGTTTGGGATGAGCTGATGCACCGAATTGGCTTGCGTCGCTGATCTCGCCATCAACACCAGATACATTTCCGTACCAATAGATCTCTATACATACATACCCTCGGCATGGTGCCTTGCCCTTAACACCAGGCGCACTTTCTCGTCAACAACATACCCTCGGCACGGTGCCTTGCCCTTAACACTAGGCGCACACTTTTACAGTCAACGAAACTGCCTCGTATACCCCCGGCACGACGCCTTGCCCTTAACACCAGGCGTGCTCTCTTTCATTTCTTTCAACTGTTCCTTTCTGGTTTCTCTTTTGTCACCCGCATGCATTATCTCTCGTGTTCTTGTATATCTGGCAGTCTCACATCATCGCATTTCGCATTCTCTCTTGTAACAATAAGGTCGGTCGAGCCACTTAACACATCGACAACTCGTAATGGTATCATATCTTTTTCAAACTTCGGCATCGTTGTTGGTGTGTGCTGTTGCAAAGAATCGCGAGCAAACCCCAGCTAGAGCCACGAGCAGTTTCGATGAGTAAAGTCACATCTGGCCCAATTTTTATGCCACTTTTTTTGCCCAATTTTCGGTTTTTTTTTCCTGGCTGCGTTTTGAGAATTTGTGGGCTGAGTAGTCGTCGGTCCTGGAACGGCGAGCTCGCTAGTCTCGCTCATGAGAAATAGCCGAGTGACTACCGCGTCGGCCCTGTCACGGCGAGCTGAACGTCGGTCAAATGACGTTGAGCGGACCGACGTCAATGATCATCCGTCCGCGCTGTGGCACCAGACCAGTGTTCCAACACTTCTTCCTGTCGATCCCACCTTGTGACGGCGCATTCTTCAGTTGACCGGCGTTGCTTCGACGCTGCCCGCACCGATTTCTTGGTCATCTTAGCTGAAGGAAAGAGCGGCTTGCGTGCCAGTCGTCCCGACGTCGGTGCTTGCACGGTGTTCACTAGTTCTTTGACAGGGGTTGGTTGGCGACCTACAGAGTGTACACAAACAAGGTCTGCACCCCGCACAAGTACCGAAGCAGTCCGCATTGACACCGAGTAGCTACCGAATTCGCCGGTAAGCAAAACTTTTGTTCTTGTGGCTGCTTGGTTGGGTGCTGTGCCGTGCTGTCCGTAGATGAAGCTGACGAAGAGTTCGAAGAGCGGGGTTGTGCAGCGCGGGGTCAGGAGGACTCGAAGCAGATATATGGGCTACCAAGTTGTCCAACGTCATTCTCGTCCACGATCAAGAAGTGACGACTCCTGCCACATACCTTTTCAACCTCACACAGCATATCCATCATGGCACCAATCGCAGTCGACCCTCTCCCTGTGGCAGCTACGCCAACGGCCAAGTCCGTAGCCTCGATCAACGCTAAAGGCACCGCCATGGACGCCATCTCCGACATGGTCGACGAAGTCAACGTCTACCGCGGCACTCACCCTGACGCCCCCCAACCCGCAGCAGCCGACGACGAAGCATGGCGTTCCGAAGGTTCTCGTTTCGACTCTGAGAAGGACAAGACCGACTTCAGACGCTACGAAGATGCCATGGACCACGTCAAAGCATTCTACAAGACGCAGCACGAGAAGCAGACCGTCGCATTCAACATCGAAGCACGTCAACGATTCTTGCACAACCACCACGCTGAAATGACCGTATGGGAAGCCATCGAGAAGCTCGACACGCTCGTCGACGAGTCTGACCCCGACACATCGCTCTCACAAATTCAACATCTCCTCCAGACCGCCGAAGCAATGCGAAGGGACGGCAAGCCGGACTGGATGCAGCTCACCGGTCTCATTCACGACCTCGGCAAGTTGCTATGCTTCTTCGGCGCCGATGGTCAGTGGGACGTCGTTGGTGACACTTTCGTCGTCGGCTGTGCTCCTGAAGGCACCGTCTACCCACACACGTTCGAAAACAATCCCGACTTCCACGACTCAAGATACAACACCAAGTACGGAATGTACCAGCCCAACTGCGGCCTGCAAAACGTCATGCTCAGCTTTGGCCACGACGAATACCTCTACGAGATCGCCAAACGCGAATCGACGTTGCCACAAGCAGCACTCGACATGATCCGATACCACAGCTTCTACCCGTGGCACCGCGAGGGCGCTTACCGCCACCTGTGCGCGCCAGAGGACGAAGCAGCACTAGCCAACGTGCTCGCTTTCAACCCGTACGATCTGTACTCCAAGTCCGACTCGCCTCCCGACCCGGTTGCGCTGCGACCGTACTACGAAGGCCTGATCGAAAAGTACTTTGGTGGTAAGGATCGCAAGGTCCAGTGGTGATTTCGTTTCCGCAGATAGAGCTTCCTGTTTCGTCATCTATACCCTTCTCTGCATCAGCTGCATCGCTTTGTATCTTTTCGTCGTTTAAACAAAATGTCGTTCGAATCCATCACTGCGAATCATGTGTGTGAAGAAGAGGCTCGTATTGCAAAATATCGTGAGAGTAACGGAGGAACGCCCCTACTTGCCCTTCAGATGAGAGCCAAGCGGATCTTTACCCGGCTTCCAGTATCCAAAGAGCAGCTGAACGATGCCGACGAAGAGTACGCAGTTGATCGCGGCGATCTTTTTGATGAGCATCGTTGCTGTCTCGCCTCCGGGTACGAGGCCGAATGGCAGCCTGCGTGGGGGAAACGCGAAAGAGGTCAGTTGAATGCGTGCACAAGGCTGGCGTTGACGAGCGGTTCACTTACACTTGGGGCGCATATAGATCTTGCTGGCTCTTGACGTAGAACTTGCCGTCAGCACCACGTTGGAGCTGGAGTGCGACGATGATGCGTGCGTCTTTAGCGATGACGTCTCGTACGACGGGGAGGTTGGGTCGTAGTGTCTGGACCGCTTCGATGAAGCTGAAAGAAGCAACACCAAATGCGTGAAGTAATTTAAGTCAGAGAGATGATCTCAGCGGGCCGCTACTGTCGAGATCGAACTTACAGCTTGTTCGTCTGCTGGTCAAAGCCTGCATACAGGGTGAATGCGGAGCAGCAAAGGGATGGTTGTCAGCGAAAACAGCACCGCCAAAGATGGCCAAGCTTGCAGCTACTGAAGATACTAACCAACGTGGAAAACCTCGATATCGGAGCGCGAGATCACTCGCAGCCACTGATAGATGGGCAGGATACCATTGTCCCTCGAGTTGGGTCCGCTCGAAACAGTGCAGAGGACATGGTCGAACGAGGCATCGGGTGCAAAGTATCGCTGCATGCAGTACTTCTGCTCCGAAGCATTCCGGGCAGCGACGAGGCCTTTGACGACTCCTCGAATCTCGTTGACTGGGTCCTCCATTGTGATGGTGTGTATATGCTATGTAGAGTGTGGTGGCGGGAAGTGATGATAGTGAAGCGAGGATCGAGTGCAACTTTGAGCACGTTGTACAAGGCCCGATATGCGGCCAAACTAGTGGAGGCATATGACGGCATCGGAAGAGAGGGCATGTGAAATCGCCGTCGCGAAGAGGCCGAATCGCCGATCTAATTTATCTTGGTTGCCGATTTATGTTACATCGAACAGGGACCGGTAGCAACATCGAGCTCGTGGCTGACCCTCTTCCACGATCTTCGCTGAAGGAGCTGAAAGCGCATGTCCTCGTCGACATGAAACCCGAAAACCCGAACGTCTTCGCAGACAGATGCCTTTGCGCCATCATCACGGCAATCACGGCAAGCTGTCCAGAAACGAGGTTTTGCCGAAAAGGGGGTCTTCGAGCAGCGCACCACACGCTAGAACGTGATCATACGATCTTTCTTCAGAGGCGCTTACAAAAGAGGGCCTGCTTCCGCCACTTTATATCTGAGCTGGCGATTAAACCAGAGAGATCTGTCTCTAAGTGGCGTGTTTTGGTCTGAGAGAGGGATCGACGAATGACAGCGCGCAGACTTGAAGGCTCAGTCGACACACTCGGACAGTTTCGGGATAAAACATGCGGTTGGCCGAGGAGCAGCACAAGAGTGGGCGCCGAGGACTTCATTGGATGAGCTTATAGAGCCGAAAGCCTAACTCAGCTTCGTAGCGCTGTGTTGCTGGCAGGAGCATATGAGATTTGGGGTATTGAAGTTCGACGACCGAACACTAACTCTTCTTTGCAAGTGCCACGACCAAACTCTGAGCCCAGACTAGATTTGCGATGCGCCCACAATCTGAGTCTGCGTGAAAGCTGAGATTGTTCTCACTGCGTGTGCGAAAAGAGCCACGTCCGACGTGCGATGCGCACAATTGCGACAAAGCCTGTCAATGAAGGCGGCTTGGAAAATTAGGCTCACACGCTTGGTGATGCATTTCCATCCGTGTGCGCCCGCCCTTCTCATTTGCATACCCGCAATGGGTGGGATGAGCTTAAATGCAACAAGTCCAAGATCTCCGTTTGTCACTTGCTCGCCACTCCGAATCGTGAAGGGCGTTCTGCGCTGTCCCACACACGTGGTGCTGGTTTGTACCACTCTGCGCACACTTTGCCAACTTGCGGGCAGCAGACGCGGACGCTCTAGCCGCTCAAAACACCGAGATGTCCGCTCTGGTCTCGACTGAGCGTCTGCGCAACGCTTTGTTGGCTGCCTTCCAGCCGGGACTGCGCGCACTCTGGAAGTCTTTGTTCGATGCTTGAAAGTGCGGGTCACCTCTGTCAAGCAAGTGTCGAGGGGGACAACAAAGGCGCTACCTTGGGCTTCTCGTATGGATAAAAAGGAGCAGTCGATTTGCCCCTTCTCTTTGAACATCACCTCGTCTGTCACACCTGGCTCAATCGCGTCCAAGCTAGAACACTCTCGTCCTTCAAAGCTCTTCTCTTCAAGGTCCAGTTCGTCGTCCAATCGCAATCAGGCCCTGTCGATCTCTATCCCCATCACTATCCTCTTCGACTCTTAGTGGGGCGCTCAACCGTCTCATAGACTCCTCTTTCGGTCGACGCTACCACTTGTCGGCCCTTCACCTCACATCCGTAGCAATCACCTCGAGCAAATGGTCGAAACGAGCTACTTCTCCGACAGCGACAGCATGGCCGACGCATTCGAAGCCATGGACATCGACGCCCCCTTTGTTCGCGCCAACTCCGAGGCCCCCTCGTCCCCCTCCGTCTTGGACGTCGAGCACCCCCTGTACTACCTCCAGGCCGAAATTTGCGACGACTTCATCGAGTACTACCAGACCAAGTACCGCCGTATGTTCCCTGAACGTTGCGTTCCCAACACCACCGACCCTTGGCAGCTTATCACCTGCAGCGCCGATGACATGGACGAACTTTTCCATCGCATCACTCTTTTCGTCGGTTCCATTCTCGAGAAACGCTACAATTACACGGACCCGTCTCGCGAGTTCAACTTCCGTGTCACCAAGGAGAGTCTCTCGGACTGGATCGACATCCTCACTCAACGCTCTCACCACGAGCTCAAGGTCTCGGGTCAGGGAGGTGAATGTATCATCGTCAATGATCATTGGTCTGGCCGAGTGTGCCTGTACAGCAGGTTGGACGATTGGGTGCAGATGCAGGCGGCTGAACATGGGTTGAGCGACGCTTCAGTCCCCTATTCTAACGGTAATGACAATGACGACGATGAAGATTACCAGCCGGCTCCGGAGTACGACAGCGACAACGGTTCGGGTGCTTCGTCCGGTTCCGTGATTAGCCAGGACGATTGAAGGTTTGATACCCCTCGACCTTGCTGGCTAAGGTGTTCTCTGATTCTTCGCTGATTCCTGTCTCCAACTCAAAAACGTGCTCATGTCTACTACATCCTAAAATCAAATCCCAGAATCTTGTTCCTTCCTTTCGATTGCGTCTGTGCGAGTCTGCTACCGTTACAAGCGAGCGATCTGCTCTGAGTATTCGACACTATACTCACGAACGCCTCCAGACCATAACACGCTCGACATCCGGCCTAGTCTCCTTCCCCTTCGGCTTCAACTCAGCCAGCTCCTTCCAAGCCGCACTCCCATCCGCATTCTTCTGCTCGCCCAAAAGTTCCCGCACTAGCTTTGGTGAGATCGAAAAGGGTGGTCCTCCCGGACGGTCACCATGAATCGGGAAGACGAGCGCAATCAGGACGCCGTCCTTTGCCAACAACCTCGTATAAGTCTGTGCCCAGTTAGAGCGGAGCGAAGGCGGGATAGCGCATAAGAATGTGTAGTCGTAAGCCAGCTTTGCCTGCCCCGGCTTGGACAGAGCGGTGACGACGCTCTTCTGTGTACCGAGTGTGAAGAAGTCTGCTTCGGCAAAGTTGACCTTCGAGTCTACGTCGGATGCTAGGTTCTGATCGTCCAGCCACTGTAGTCCGAAGAGGGAATCGGGTCAGTCGAAATTCGACAATCAGACCGCTCGTGAAGATGGAAGACTCACCTTGTTAGCGGCAGCAACAGCATTCGAGCTGATATCGACACCGTACGTAGTCAAACCACGCTCGGCAAACACTTTAGCGTCATAACCCCTTCCGCAACCGGGCACCACTGCTGTACCATCTCCCTTGGGAATCGCTTGCGAGATAGGGACGAGATTGCCCTTCACATCCTCGACCTTGATATCTGCGTCATGCGCGCCTGCCAGCAGCTCGACGAGCGCAGGTTGAGCTTGCTTCGCATCCCATGGCGTGGTGCTGTCAATCCAAGCTTTGTCCCACGCTTTGGGATCGTTGGGAACGCTCGAGTCCGCAAACAGCTTGCGAAGGTTCTGAATCTGATCGTCTTTTGAGAGTGTGGATGCCATATTACGAAGATGACTTGGACGACGAAATGGTTGCTTGAAAGGAAGAGTGGAGTGAGACGATTCACAAAGTTGCCGTAACGAACGGCTTTGCGGAAGACCTTTTGGGTGCACAGACGTCATGTTCTGGACCCTTTAGCAACCGAAGATGCCGGTGCGGAGTTAAGTCCCGAATAAAAAATCTCGCCCGAAATAGCGCCAAGCGAAGCGCTCTCTGACAGCTCAGCTGACAGGATGGACACAGACTGTGACAGAGGTCGAAGATCGACCGACTTCGCGCGCCTTGCTGGCGTAGCTTGAGCCTTGGGTGTGCCCACTTTTGGTCGTGATGTGTCATTGACAAGAAACCGCTGTGCTCGGCTCAGTGTCAACCTCGACAATTTATTCGCGGTAATCTACAGGGACGAGATCAGTGAATAAAAAGTAGAACGTTTCTTTCTCGCTACAGTCACTTCCTCCTCTGTAGCTTTCCTTTTGCCGTCTCGGCGCAAAGGAGTGACATTTGCAGAGTCAGAGTGAGAAGAAACAGAGAGCTGAGAGGAGCCAGTGCGAGCTGAGACGCTGAGACTAGGAGCCAGCTGAGGACGATCCTTGGAGCTCGAAGCAGCAGCCGCTCGAGGGACATCCTTGGAGCTAGCTTCGGAAAGATCAGGACGAAATTTCTTATCATAGGCCGCCAAGGTTGGGTTGGGCACCCATGGCCCTGGTGGTGATTCGAGCCTTTGGTTCGACCTTAATTGCTTGAGGATAAGTCGATTAGAGTCTACTTGGGCATGACCCAAGAAGAGCTGGGTGCTTGCTGCGAGGCCCAGGGTGCTGGTGTCCCCCCTGACCATACCAGACGCTGAGCCTATCTCGACCAAGAGAACAGTGGCTTCATAGGAGACTTGGCCGCTGTTCTTACCTTGACCGCGCTTCTGGCGAAGTGCTTCGCCCCCAATCCCGCTTGTTGCAAGAATGTACGCAACTCTCGAGTCCAGCTTCTTCTTATACTTCGTCTCGAGCAGGTCCGCGGATTCCACGTATTCAGGGTGCGTCTTGAGATGAAGAAGGAATCTCTGCACAACCTGATAACTCTTCGAGCAAGCTGGGCAGCCGATCTTGCCTTCTCGAGGAGCCGCCTCCAGGATATACACCGACTTCATCATCTGCACATGGTCGACTCTTGCTTCTCCAACATCTGACCCAGGCACAGGCAGCTTGTTTTGCGACAACGCTGCCTGCAAGCTCTCGATCTTGGAGCGGTCGAAATTGCTCCGGGCCAGAGCCTCCGAGCGTTTCTCCGCAGGATCGAGAACCTCGGTGGAGAGCTGCTTTGCATGTTCGTTCAGCTGGATGGCTTGCGAAATGTCTTGAAGATATTCTCCGCCACTGCCGACAATTCGATCTTGGCAGATGGATGCCCAAGGAACGACAGAATGGGTTAGAAGTTCGAGAGGTTTTGGCTGGGCGTTGCAGAGAACCCTACCGTGAACTTCCTACGAACCTGGAACTAGTACGGTGTTGATGGCACTGTCAGTGAAGCATTTATGTGCTTGCTTCGCTGTTGCAACTGCGTCATACTCACGCTGGGTTTTGCGCTCTGCAATTGCCAGTGCATCATCCGCATCCGAACTTCGCCCTGGTCAACTGCACCGGGTTGAGTCTCTTCATCCAAGCTCAATCTTTACCAACGATTTGAAGAACTCTTCCGAAGGACTGTACCACAGCCCAATGAGCTCGTTCTCGGTGACGATGTCGATGGCGCGAAGGATGTTCTTTGGATGAACGAGATTGTATCTCGAGCTGAGCAGCCGTTGGCCGTTCTCGCGCAGCTCTAAGGCAATCAGCGCATGGTACGTGGACAAGAATGCCTTCCCGACCTGCGCTGAATCCCATTCTGAGAAGCCGAGACGACGGAGGGTCTCTTTGGTAGGACAGTAATTTTTCTTCTTGTCGAGAGTCAGACCTTGACTGAAGATATCGAGCAAGGAGCGGTCGCGATAGCCATAGGGCCACTTGTCTCGGAGGAACTTCTCGATGGGCTTCCTCTTCTTCGCGACAGTGTCGTACTTGCTATTGAGGACAGAACGACGCGAAATGATGACACCGAAGACAATTTGTCAACGATCTCATGCGAACAGACCATGTCGATGATGACAAGGCGAAATTCACTCTGGATACACGATCTCAGATCGCGGACAAGCGAAATCCACTCTTGGACACTCGTCCCAGACACCGGGACAGAGCGAACGCGCAACCGACGGAGAAAGACACGAAGCGACTCGAAGGGATGACACTGAACGATACCTTCGGGACAAACATCTCAAGCGAACAGGGCAGAGGACACGCAGGCACACACAAAATGTTGACACTGAAAACCCAATTAAATGACAAAGTAAAACAAAGCGGGAAGGAAGCCTAAGAGTGCACCGCTAAATGAGCGGAAGGATATACATGGATTGAGATCCAAAGGGAAACTTTTGATGGAGAAAGTGTGTGAAAAAGTCTAGGCTATGAAATGTACGAGCCGCTTACTGGATACCAGCACGGGCAGCAAGCTCCTTGCGGTCCTCCTCGTCGGCATCGTACTCCTTGGTCTCGGGAACGAAGAGGAACGTAACAATGGCACCGAGGATGGAGACACCGAAGAAGATCCAGAAGACACCGGTGGTTCCGAGGTGGGTCTTGTTGGCAAGGTACGAGAAGAAGAGCGAGGACAAGATAGCACCGCACTTTCCGCAGGCAGCGCAGAAACCGTGAGCGGTAGCACGAACACGGGTGGGGAAAGCCTCGGCGGGGATGATAAAGGTGGTGGCGTTAGCGCCAAAGTTGAAGAAAAGCTGCAAGAAGACGAAGACGACGAAGAAGGGGCCGGTCTGGTGCTTAAGGTGGTTGAATCGGCCGGCGAGGATACCGAGGAAGAGGGCGTTCATGATGAAACCGAGGAGCTGGATGGGCTTACGGCCGACAATGTCGACGGTGAACATGGTGAAGAAGTAACCGGGGAGGAAACCAGCGACGGTGATGATGAGGTTACCAGTGGCAGTCTTCATAAGCTTGCCCCAGGTAGAGCCGGTGGTGAAGCCGATGGCCGAGAGGATGGAGGACTGGTTAAGGTTGATACCGTAGAAAGTGATGTCGACGAGGAACCAGCAGGCGGCGCAACCGAAGAGCTTCTTGGCGTTCTTCCACTGGGAGAAGTACTCGATGAACTCGTTCTTGGGCTTACCGATCGACTTGAACGACATGCCGACGGCGGTCTCCTCGACAGGGGTCATGTCACCACCGAGAGCCTTCTCCTTGGTGAGCTCCTCGTCGTCCGAGTTGGAGCGGTTGAGGTTCTGGTGGCCCTTGGCAATGAGCTCAGGGTCGTCCTGGAGCTTACGAGCCTGGGTGAAACGCGTAGACTCGACAAGGGTGAGACGGAAGTAGAGGACGATGAAGGCGGGGATCAGGGTAAGACCCTGGAGGATACGCCAAGCACCGGAGAGCTTGTGGAGGTGGCCAGCATCGACGTAGTGGCGGTAGCCGGCGATGACGATAACGGCGAAGATGGCACCGACAAGGTTACCCCAACCCTGGTTGGAGAAGATCCAGGAGAGGAGGAAACCACGGTTCTTGAGGTGGGCACGGTCCGAGACGATGGTGGCGGACATGGGGTAGTCACCACCGATACCGATACCCATGATGAAACGGAAGACAGCGAGCCAGATGGTGATGCCGTGACCCTTGATGGAGTCGGGGGCGGAGATCTGGAGGATAACGGCGACGATAACAATGACGAGCTCCTTGCCGTAGACGGCGGAACGACCGAACATGTCACCGCAGAAACCGAAGAAGAGCTGACCAACGATGTTACCGATGTTGGCGGCGGCCTTGAGCACACCACCCTCGAGACCCCAGTCGATGTTCTTGGTACCCTTGGGGTAGTAAGCGACGAGGATGATGGAGTAGATGATATTGATGATGAACAAGTCCCAGGCGTCCATGAGGAAACCGACACCGGCGATGGTGAGAAGCTTTGCCTCAGCCCACGAGACGGCGAAGCGCGACTTCTTCTCGTTCCTCTCAACGAGAGCGAGGCCGGTGTCGCCGGCCCAGGCGTCCAGGTCCTTACCGAAAGCCATGATGATTGCAAGAACTCTTTGTCCGGGAAGTGGTGGAGGAAAGAGTAGAAAGGAAGGGAAGGTGATGTAGAGACGAGTCTTGACGGGGGGTGGGTGATGGGAGAACTGAACGCCAGAAGGAAGGTCCGACCTGATATAGGATTTGAGAAGTGGCTAGAGTGGCTGAGCAGAGTGTGCTGTCGTAGAGTCTTTTGCGTATTGTGACAGACACGGTCAAGCTGAGTGGGAACGGACAATTTTTCAGCATTGGCGGCGTTGGTCCTTGTCGATGAAGCTGCTCGTTTTTGGTGCACAACAGCCCGAGGGTGGGCCACAGTGGTCGAGCAGAGTGGGCGGCAGTAGGTTCTCCCCTCTCCCAGAACTGTGGCTGAGCGGTGAAAGTGGGGCGATGGATCAAGCCAGCCAACCAAAGGTGTGCGAAACAAATTCTGGAAGAACACGTTTCAAGCGATAGGCCGAACGAATCTGCGAGTCGAACCGTGACAGTTTGAAAGCTGGGTGCCACTTTTTCGGCCTCGTTGCCTTCGAATTGCGCATGGTTAGTCACGCAAACAGGCTCAACCAAAGCGGATGCGGGCGAGATGCGTGATGAAAATTTCCACCTTTTCGCCGGTTGCAGCAGGCGGCCCACCACCGAAAACCTTTTTTTTCCTGACCGAAAATCTAGAACTCCGTTGAGCTCCTCGCGTGTCGAAAAAAAAGGTACTGACTGATCAAGTTTCTGAATCAACAGTAGGAAGCTTTGCAGCGGGCTGGCTGCTACACTGTATCGCACACACTGTCTGAAAGCTCTTCTGGGTTGACCACGGTCGCCATTGTGAAATCCTCCTCGGTGCAGTTTCATTGGCACGCGAGTGGCTTCTTCGTGCCTGCAGATGGGTTTGTTTCGATCTCCAAAGGCGTTCTCCGCAGGGCTTTGAACGAATCACAGACGAGATATGAATACCCACCCGAAGCGTGCTTCTGTCGTGCTGCAGTTGAGTGTATTTGACGTTGATGTGAGCTAAGCTATCGTCTCACTTCAGTCTTTGGAGCTAGCATTGTTCCCGACGGGTCAACAAGCCTCTCGCTTGTCAAATCGGCGGCATTTCACTCGCCGCGGTATCGTCCAAAGCTTGGCGCGGTAGTAGTGAGCGGCGGATACAAAACGGCGGCAACATCCAACCGCGGACGAGGCGACGGTACGGCAGATCAAAGCGAGAGAACGTGTACAAGCCTCTTTTTCGCTCGGTCAAGCGGCGAAGAAGAATCGAGTGACTGCGGTTCAGTCAAAGTTCGAGCTTGTTTGTGCTCGAGCGTGTCGGTCAATGAATAGAGTATAGGCGAGCACGTTCTTGGCAATCGTTCGTGCGGAGATCCATATGGTTCTCAAAGCAGAAAGAGATGGTCGTGCGACGGAAACAGTTGAAGGTGGATCTGGGTGTAGTGCCCCCTGCGAATCCCGACAGCTCTTAGACAGCCAGGAAATTTCATGCACAATGTCCACGTTCTTCGAGTCCATCTGCACTCCGCATCCAACACGTTCGTCTTTGCTGCTTTCTGATTGGTCGATCAAGAATCAAAAATGGCGCGTGGCAAATGTCTCTCTTTCAATTTTGTCGCTTAGCGGGGCAGATAGCCAGAGCAGAATCGGGTGTCCAATTTTGATATTTGATATTCGAGTGTGTGAATCCATCCTCGAATCCGAAACACTACGCCCACGCTTGCTTAAGGGACAGCACCTCGTCGATCTGCCATTGCAATGGTATCGCTGTCAAGCTCAGAACTTAATGGCATACTCAAGTGGGGTGGTGGGGAGGATGTCAATGCCAGACGAGCAAAAGTCACCGTCTTCTTTGGGTGGGACCGGCGAGGCTCCAAAACGCACAGTCTGAGCGAGAAAGGCAATCTTCGTTCTGCAGCACAACCGTTCTTGGCGCTGCGAGCTTCCACAGCCGAGGCGGTCAGTATCCGTTTAAACTCAAGAAACCGGCCAACTTGCCGTCCTAGCTGTTCAAATTTTCCAATCTGCAACCCTCTCAAATCTCCGTTCCGACCCAATCGCTGCGTACAGAATAGCCTACGATGGATGTGGACGGATTTGTCGGGCACCAAGGGAATCGAGGATTCGAGCCTCGGACCGCGCTGTACCGCTCCTTTCTCGACGTCGACGAATTTGATTTTGACAGACGAAACGGCGTGATCCGAGCGGGTGAGGGGGTGCGTGGGATCGATAGTCCCGTGTGCTGCCACCCAGATCTTTGTTCCACACGGTCCATCGCGGTTGAAAGCGTTTGACGTCGATGGCGCTGTCTTCCCGTCGCACTGACATCAACGAGAGCTTTCGAGTCTCCATCTCAACACAAGCGAGTCAAGCTGCTCATCATAGCTACGTCGTTGCGACTGTGGTAACCTACGGCGACTCGACAATACGAGGCTTCACTTCGCTACCAAAGTTTGTGGTGGCGTCGGAGTCAGTGAAAAGGATTGACAATGCGTTAGTTGCCGTCTGCGAACGTGTCTTCCTGCAGACAGCTAAGGGTGATCTCGGGCATCTCTTGTGCGCGAACTCGGTGCAGAATGCCTCGGTTGCCCAGATACACGAGACACACCGGTCAAGCCTTCTTGATGTCGAACGACCACCAAAACCCAAACTTTTCATCCCCCGCCGGAGAAGCGGACAAACTTTTTTTTTTGTTACCGCTCAAACCTACGTTCCAATCCCAGCGGCACAGAGGTGTTCCTGCATGGATCTCTTTGTCTCGCAAACAAGCTCGCTCTCCTTTCTCCTTTGTCAAGACATGAATTCTTGAAACGCGTGCCCTTCTTGCATGCCACAGAATCACGCTCCGGCCACTTCCGGCACGTGAAGGTCAACTCTAGCATGCGCTGCCAAGTTCCAGTTCGGTCTTGACCGGAGAACGGCTTCCATCCAGTGGTGCTGCGCTCACTTATCTGATCAAGCAGTCTCAGGCAATCAAAGCTGAAAATCGTGTCTTTGACGTGTAAATGACGACGACGCTGGCGACGCGATATCGTCTATGCTACCGATACGCCTAGCGAACGCTATTAGATCATATCTCGCTATGCTCGTCGTCTTATCATCTCAATGCACTAGCTCATCCGAAGCGATACGGTCAATCGCGGTGGCAATCTGCGGGGCGCTGGTCGATCCCATGACAAAGCCCGCTGCGACTATGCTAACGCTTCTTGTCTAGCCGAGCAAAGAAAGTTGTGGATTCCAAACCCCAGCCGAGGCGCGAACCACAATGTCAACTAGTCGTCCCGGCGACTCACCCTGACCACGTTCCCTCGTGCTCACGTAAATTGGAGCGAGTCGAGCGATTCTACGGTCTCGACTTGTTGCTGGAATTATTACCTGGGGTGCTACAGCTGAAACGCTTGTAAGATGGCACGAGTGGCACCCACACCCAGCCGTCAAGCGTAAGCGAGCGACGCTAGTGCAACACTAGCGCAAAAGTTACCGTTGGTCCGGCGGGGGAGATTCCAGACTCTGTCTTCAAGCCAAGCTCCTTGGATCGCCGCAGCAAGGAGGGGAAGACGGGAAGCATGATTTCCCGCCAAGTGGTCATTTCGGACTCCTCACACACGCTTTCAGCGGACATCTGATTGCCAAGCTATCATCATAGCTACATCATCGAGACGTCAGAGCTTGACTGTGCCACAGTCGATCAAGAGAGATGCGATGATCCTGATAGAGTTTGGATTGATACTGTTACGCCGGTTCTTTTGTACATGATCTCTTCTCTCCATCGCCGATAGCCTCGTTCGACGTCTCCGATATGCGCTCTTTGATGTACCCTCACTGGCGCTCTAAGGCGTAGCCTCATCAGCAACCTCGGCGGCGTCCGCGGCATCCGCATCCACCTCGTCCTCCGTAACAGCCTCCAATACGCTCTTCGCAGCGCCCGCTGCACCCTTTGCTCCATCTCTCGCTGGCTTGTACAGGATATCGAGCATTCGCTGGATCGTTGCCAGATCAAGATTGCCATCGTCGTCAAATTGAGCATCCAATTCGCCCTCAGTGCCTCCCAACTTCTTGCGCAGCTCCTCGAGCGAATCCGCCGCTTCCTGACCGGGTACGAGAGCGGGCGCTCCCGCAACAGCTCCTTCGGGAGCGAGCTTGTTGAACTTAACTCGTCCATCGCCTGCAGAGGGGGCGCCTACGGAGTTGCTGGATGCATCGTGAGCTCCGTATTTCGCCTTTGTCCACGCTGAGAGGGGTGACAGTGCTGTTTGGCCGCGGTAGTAGAAGCGTGCAAATTGATAGCTGACGAGAAAGAATGTTGTGGCTAGCAGGATGAACAGGAGAGACTGTAGCTTTGAAGAGTCTCCTCCGGCTCGTGCTTTGGCTTTGCCTTTGCTGGCAGGAGGACGCGAAACGCCTCCTGTGGATTCTAGAGCGCGCTTGTTGCGCTGTCTTGCTGCTGAAGAAGGCATGTTGGAGCGGATGGCGGTCAAGTGGATGGTGGCAGGGAGTTGAGTTGGATCAGAACGCTCGCAATCTTCGTAGACATTGGCATGCAGGCTCCACGTCATAAGTCGCACGATGCTTGTCATCGTCGGAAAGTTTGCGTCCGAAACCCGAGATTTCTCAGCTCCACTTCAGCGCGTTTGGACCGACTTGAACTCAGCTTGGACCCTGACCGACTCGACCTGTTCTTCTATTCTCCCACCCCACTCATTCGAGTCGCAGCAACCATGTCCGACCTTCAGCGATCCTTCGTCAAAAGCAAGCTCAGCAAGCTTCCACCCGTCCCAGCCTTCTCAGAGGCGGAAGAAGACGAAGAATCACCAGAGCAATCTTCGACAGCACTGCCCCGGTTGATCAAGCGCAGACAGCAGGTAGACGACTTTTCACCACGCACTGCGGAGGGATGCTTCGAAGAGGCGCTCGAGGTAGATGTTCCGCTGGCGAGCGGTAATGGATCCTTTCGTGTCTACTATACTGCTCCGCGACCGAAGGCTTCGACGCAAGCGATACCGGCGAAAGGAAAGCCGACCGCACCAGCTTCGCTTCAGAGTCTGGCTGTGGATCTCAACTCCCCTTCACTACCGACGCTTAGGCCTGGGATTGGGCTGCCGTCCGACGACGCGGATGAAGAAGAGGACGAGCATTCCGCAGCGCCTTCACAGAACGCGCCATCAAATCCAGGAACACTCTTCGTCTTTCACCACGGTGCAGGATTCAGCGCCCTCTCGTACGCCTTGACAGTAGCGGAAATCACGAGGGCCAGCGGAGGCGAAGTCGGCGTGCTTGCATACGACTGTCGTGGTCACGGAAGGACAAAGATGAAAGATGTCAAGACGGATCCGCTGGACATGTCGATCGATGTTCTTTCAAGTGATCTGCTCTCGCTCTTGTCCGCGATGTATCCTCGTTCGGAAGAAATGCCGTCTCTAGTACTGGTCGGCCATTCCATGGGAGGATCAGTAGTGGTCTCTGCAGCACACGCTCTATCAGCTAAAGGCTTCAACCGCATATCTGGCGTGGCAGTGCTAGACGTCGTTGAAGGAACCGCAATGGATGCACTCAGTGTCATGCGTAGTGTCGTGCTCGGGCATCCATCTGGGTTTGCCTCGGTGGAAGATGCGATCAGGTGGCATGTCCATAGCAAGACCATCGCCAACGCCAACAGCGCACGGATCAGCGTCCCGCCACTCATCGAGCCGAATCCTTCCTTCGACTCTTCCACCGCCACGCCCGCCGGAGACGACGAGGAGCAAGAAGTCCTCGACACCCCCTCCGACGCCCACCCCTCCGACCCCACACAACACGCTTATCGATGGAAAGCCGACCTCCTAGCCACCGAACCCTTCTGGCCGTCCTGGTTCAAAGGTCTCTCATCGCGCTTTCTCACCGTCAAAACCGCTCGCCTGCTGCTGCTAGCGGGCACGGACAGGCTAGATCGAGAGTTGATGATCGGTCAGATGCAGGGCAAGTATCAGTTGGAAGTCATCGCCGATGTCGGGCATTCGCTGCACGAGGATGCGCCGGATCGGACGGCTAAGATTTTGGTCGACTTTTGGAGGAGGAATGAGCGGATCAATTTGCCGCTGAAGAATGTGAAGAAGGTGGGGGAGGCGTAGGTCACTACACGAAAGGAAGCTGTGGCTCAGCAGCGGTAGGTGTGTATAGTGGCAAGGATCGGATGGGGATGGAACAAAGTGGTCACGCGGAGGAACGATGTGGAAAAAGAACGATTGCAAAGCGAGTGTGGGTATCTATCGTATCTCTTCTAAAGCTGAATCTATGGCCTGTCTGCGATTCAAAGTTTAGGGCTCTTCAGCGTCCCTGGGCGAGAGAAGGAATCCCTCCCACCCGCCGTAGTAGCGGTATTGAAGCTGGATCGAGATCGAGAAGCCGCGCCATCCGACAACGCCGCCAGCCTCGAAGCTCCTCGTGTCGTCGCCGCAGTAGGCGGCCTCGTGTCACCACTACCATCCTCCTCCTCTTCCTCCTCTTCCGCATCCTCCTCCTCCTCTCTCAAATCCTCATACCCAATAGCCACCGTCGCAAACGCCGCACGGATCCTCCTGATCGTCAACGCGTACGCCTCATCCTTCAACTGCTCCGGATAGGAACCGCTCTTCGTCATCTTATCCCAGTTGTGACCCTGTCCACGAGCCTCCCAATGCGTGATGGAGCCTTTGAACACCGAGCTGGTGTCCAACTTGTCTGCGAGTTTTCGGCCTTCTCTGGCGAGCGAGTCTTGTTCGGCGGTGATGATGGTTACGGAGGAAGGGAAGGTGGAAGGGTCTGCGAAGAAGGGGGAGATGAACGGCTGGGTTCGATCTTTGACCTTGTCGAGGGGTACGTAGCAGCGGTAGAGGATCTTGCGGAGCCAGGGGGGTAGTTTGCCTCCGGCTGCGCCTTTCATCGGGGTTAGCTGGGGTTTGGCGTAAGGGTCTTCGTCGAGGTTCGTGGAGGGGTAGAAGGCTACTACTGCTTGAACCCCGCCGTGCACTTCTGGACGGGTCGAACCGATGAGTGCTAGGTTGCCGCCAGAGCTGAAGCCAACGAGAGCGATCCGGTTGGCATCCCACGACCATTCTTTGACACCTGTAGCTCCGACTGCTCCGTGTCGACGTCGCTGCTTGCGGTTCTCTTTAGCAAAGTGTTTGGCGAACTGGATGGCTGAATCGACGTCTTCGACCGCTGCTGGCCAAGGGTGTTCGGGAGCGTGAGAGTAGTCGACGTCGATCACGATTGCTGGCAAGGTGCGAGCGGCGTACGCGCAGAAGCGAGAGTCGTCGCCGTGGGTGTGGAAGCAGAATCCGGAACCGTGCAGGTTGATGATGATTGGAAGAGCGACGTCGTCCGGCTGACCAGAGGGCCAGTAGATGTCCGCCTTGAGACGTCGTCGTTGCTCCTTGCGTGTGATCTTGTTGGGAACAAAGGGAGATGGGATGTACGTCGTCACATTGGGCTTTGGTGCTGGTGATTGCTTTGGTGTGATGATGGGCGTAACGAGCGGCAGGATCGCACGTATCGTTTTGATGGTTAGGGCGTCCATCATGGTCTCGCCTTTCAGCCCTTGTTCGAGGTCGATGTGGTCGAGAAGAAAGACGTCCCCAATCCCCCAAGCACAAATATCTTCGTCGCAGAAACCCTGCACATCAAAGGAGTCCGAGGTGAGTCTGCTGCTGCTGCTGCTGCTGCAGGAAGGGTCGCACCAAAAACCGACTCGGACACGCAGGGTCTTAGCGTGTGAGCTAAGGTTCTAGCTCGCTTCTTGCTGGTCACAGTCACTTTTTTAGGCCGCTTAATCTTTTGGACCACAGCCGCATTGGAGAGGAGAGCCGTGCGGCGCTGCAGTGGCATTCACAATTGCATCATTGTTTGTTTGTCTGAGTTGCAGGCTGCCGAGATTCCAGACATTTTTTGGTCGGGCAATTCAGTTCGCTTCATCTTGCTGCATTTGGGCGTCGACTCCGCTAGCGCGCTGGATCGACCTAACATCTTCGTTTTTGTTTTGGCCGCGGCGAGTCGAGCCTGCCATGCTTGAGCTGCCTTTATAATGGTCTTCATCATACGATCCACAGACGACGACCAAGCATTGAATGGTAACATTGCGAGCCAGGTATACCAACGTAGACTACGACGCGCTACTATACATGATACCTCCAATCCAACCTGCGATCACCCAACCTCTTCCTCTCCTCCTCGCTCTCGAGTTCTCCCTTTTCGCTCTTGTTGCCGGCCTGCAACTCATCCCTCCTCTTGTTCTCCCTCCCAAGCAAGAACCACAACGCCGAAGCAGCCCCAATGCCGAATCCGAGCCAAACAATGCTCAGCCCGTGACTGATGTGATAGTTAGGGTTCTTCAACCCGCCCAGCGGTCTACGGTACAGCTGTACACCTACGATACTGCCCATGTTGCCGAACCCAATCTGCATCGCCAGGGCTGTAGCGCGTTTGGTCTGTCCTGAAACGTTCTCTGACGGCAGTGAAAGTAGCAGCGCATTACCAGCGTAGACTCCGGGAGTGGTGATGAAGATAGCCACATATCGTCCAGCCACGGTTGGGGATGTGATCTGAACAATGTACCCGACAATGGCGAGGAGAGCGCATCCGATGATAAAGACGAGTCTGCGGTTGACGACGAACGAGATGTGCGCGATGGTCATGGTGAAGATGAAAGCGAGGGCGTAAGGAGGAACGGTGAGGAGCTGGGCGTTGGCCGCGGTATATCCCAGATCGCTGATGATGGTAGGCATGAAGAGCGAGATGGTGTACAGCGCGAAGGCAAAGCCGTGGAAGAGCAGACCATACAGATAAACGTACGGATCGGTGAAAGCCTGCTTCACGCCATCCCAGGAGAAGCTCTCTTCGTCGAGTGCATCTCGATCGGCCTGCATCCTTGCTGCGATGATGGCCTTCTCTCTGTCCGTAAACGACTTTGACTTTTGCGGATAGTGCGGTACGATCTTGTACGCCGCTACCGAGATCACAATCGTCAAGAGCCCCTCAATGATGAGGATCCACGACCACCCTGCTTTGCCACCTACGCCGCGCATGAAGCCGATACCATACGCCAGAATACCACCGAACGCACCCGACACAGCAGCACCGGAAAGCAACAGCGCTACTCGATAGTGTCTCTCGCGTCGTGGGTAAAACATGCTGAAAATGAAAACTGAGCCAGGGAAAAGACCGCTTTCGCTCAACCCGAGGAAGAATCGTACTGCGAACAACCCGGCTTGGTTGTGTACCAGACCCTGGGCGACCGAGATGATACCCCAGATAAGCGTTAGAGTCGGAAGCCATAGCGGCGGAGAAGTTTTCTTGAGTACAATGTTGGCGGGGACCTCGCCAATAACGTAACCGACAAAGAAGAGGGTGAGAGCGGTAGAGTAGTCTTTGAGCTTGATATCCTTTACGAGACCTTCGAGTTTTGCATTGCCGATGTTGCTGCGGTCAAGGAAGGAGAGGAGGTAGAGGACGAGGAGGATGGGTACGACGACGAGGTCGATCTTGCGGACTAGGCGGCGTTCTTCCTGACGAGTGTATCGCACTTCGCCATGGGAAGGGGTGTCGACGACGATGAGGTTGTCGGATTGGGTTTCGTGGGTGTCCGAGATGGAGGTTTTGCCGGGGGGCGGTGAGGAGGTGGTCTCGCTCATGGTGGATGAGCTGGGGTTGGATGGCGCAAGAGACGTCGCCGATCGAGTTTGGAGCAGAGTAGAGATAGAAAGTCGAAAGGAAGGGATGCTCTGTAGACGGGGATGGTGGCAGCGAAGACTTTATACGTCGAGACCCACCGACATCGTCGTCAAGAACAAAGGTCGAGCGCCCCTCCAACCCACGAGGAAACCACCCAATCGGCGAATGAAACTTTGGCAAAGAGATGGCGCGATTTGCATCTCAACGTCGTATCTTAGTCAGGGCAGCAGGTACATTACCGAGACTGCCTCGTGGCTTTCTCTGCCCGATCCGACAGCTTGGCATGGCGTCGGAGTGGCACCATCTTGTGTTGAAGGCACGGAGACCGACCAAGTGGGGTGGAACCATTGCGGGACATGCCTGCACCACCACCGAAGGCCGGACATTTTGTCAGCGCCGGAAGCACCCCACCCGCAGGCCGCACGGCCTCTCCGCCCGGTTCTCTTTCATCTTGTCAGCGGGTGTTGCGGGGCTGATTCACAGCGGAGGTCGAGGTAAGTTAGATGACGGCAGATGCATGACAATCACGCAAATGAACAGTCGAGCCGAATCTCAAGGAAAAGTGTGAATGGCTCAAAAGACCAAAGTTGCGTGCTTCGCTTGGAGGGACAAAGGCACAGTTGGACACACCACCACCATTCGGACTGTGCAGCACGCCATCTTGGGCAGCTTTCGATGCGAGGCGGTTTTTTGGCGTTTGTGCGTTCAGCCGACCTGACAAGGCCAAAAAGGGATTTTTGCGAGTGCGTTAGACCGTCTCCAACATGCATCTTGCTCCCGAAAAACCGCAGACCTGAGCGGGAGCGGGGAACACTTTGGAAAGCGTGACGTTACGAGCCTCGCTTAGGCACGAGGAGAGTGTTCTGGTGTCTTAGTTCTAGGCCCGCACTCACTAACGACCTCGTGCGCCTCTTGAATACAGTATGCTTTCATCTCGCACACACTTTCTTATCATCTCATTCGAGCCGGTGGGCTGTAGATGGTGGGGCGATGATCAGCGCGCTCCTTGGCAACGGAATGTGGATGAGGCACACTTGGAAAGGGGCAAGCAAGCGCGCGCTCTGATTTGTTTCCGCGGCGCTACAGGAGCGGCCCAGACTGGACTTTCGTCAAGTGCACACGGCTGTTGGGCCACGTTCGGATTTCTCACCTGCTTTGGACCGATAAAAAAAGCAGGGTCCTGCGCACTTTTAGCATGCCGACGTGTCGACAGCACGAGCAGAGTCTCAGTCTCTTTGCGCATGGCTGCCGTTTTTAGGTCGCTCGCGTCAAGAGCCATGACAAAATTGACTTTTCGGCAAATATTGATGAGAGCTTTGATTTTGGCTCGAGACAGCCACAAAGGGAAGGGAACAGAGAAAAAAGATCCTTATCGGCGGCTCGCCACCGCCGTTCTGCTGATCTGGCTGAGCGCTTTTTTTCCTCCCCGCATAACGAAGGCAAGCTACAGAGACAACGTGCGAATCCCTGCAGGAAATCCTCTGCTCGGACCGGCCATCGATTAAGCTCACGCTTCTGCATGCCTGTGTCCCTCTCTCTCTCTCTCCCGCTTTTTTGCCACTTTTTTTGGCGACGCTCGCCTCCACGCTTTGCCGGTCAGAGAATGCCGAACAACTCTCTCTCTCCCTCTCCCTCTCGCACAGCATTGGTGATGAGCTGAGCTGATCCTTGCCTCGTCAACCTGTCACAACACCACCACCTTCTCCCTATCTACGTCTCATCGTGGATCGTCGAGAACACACCCAACTCATACCATCACATTAACCTGCTCCTCAGACAACAACACTCAACACATCGTCGGCCATTCCGACACCATCACACACACACCAGCTGCGCTCGCACGGACGTGCCTGCTGAGCCATCCTTCACGAGGCCTTTCCTAGACGATCATGACCAACATCGCTCCCATCCATACATCGCTCGATGCCCAGCCTTCGACATCGATGCAGCGCATCGCCTCATCCACCTCATCCTCACCCATGAGCGCCGCTTCATCGCCATCCATGGCTGCATCCGCACTTACCTCCGACAACCTCTCGGCTATGGACGAAGTCTCGATGCCTGCTACACCACCCGACGTTGCCGACCTGGGTCGAGTGCACGTCGTCGACGCTGTCACTGCTTCAGCGGCGGCTTCTGTCAATGCTGCTCAGCCCATCAAGAAGCCAGACCTGTTCTTGTCAGTGTCACGCTCCAGTCGTCCCAAATTGGTGCTATCGCCTACAGACAAAGCACGCTTCTCAGAGCACATCGAGGAGAGCAAGAAAAAGTTCGTCAGCGACACCGCCTACCTTCCCAAATCCACCAACATGGGGCTCAGCGACGTCGATGCGGCCGCACTACTTTCAGTCAACCCGTTCAACTTTGCCCGACCCAACGCGCTCAGCTGGGAAGACGACGACGTAGACGTAGACCGAGGTCGTCGCGCAGCCGCCTCCAAACCGGGCAAGACGGTGTTCCACAACGCATTCCCTTGCATCTACGTTAGCAACCTCACCAACTCGATCGCTTTCTATCAGAAGCTCATTGGTTTCTCTTGCGTTGGCAAGCCTGCTTCCCACCAAGCCGTGCTCCGTCGTGGACCTGCAGCACGACCTCCGCGCAGCGCCACACAGCAGTACTCGGCCATCCCCTCGGCAGCCGAAGAACAAGGTGTTCGCATCGTACTCCGCTACCTCCCCGCTGAATGGGGCGAACTCAAAGGCGACGGTAGCGGTCCTCCCCAGCTCCTCGTGGTAGTCAGCAACGTCGACGAGCTGTTCAACGAGATCGTTGCCAAGCAGCAGCAGTTCAAGCCCAACGGTAGGGAGTACTTCCCCGAAGTGTTCCTGGGCAAAGCCAAGTTGCTAGGTAAGCCGCAGAACAAGCCGTGGGGCACGAGGGAGCTGCACGTGCTGGATCCGGACGCGAACAAGTTGGTGTTTTACCACGAGCTCAATTGAGAGCGTTATACCCCCCCTTCCCTGTGGATTGTACTTGTATCGTTTTTTCTATCACCGCTTTTTTCGTTTCGCAGATGTCGTCGCATTGTACTTGTACCGGTTTCACTTTGAATGTCACACCCCGCTCACGCTCTCACTTTTGCTGTTGTGTGTGCTGTGTATGTGTTGATTTCGGACGGTCATGCTTGAAACGCGCTCTGTCAGGCTGATAGCTCGCAGTGTCATGCTCGCAACTCGTACTGTCATTCACAGCGTGAACCGAGTCCAACGCGGCTCTCACGGCGTTGTTCGAGATGGACGCGTGACACACTTCGGATGAGCATTGACATCTTCGAGCACAATTTGGACCACGCTTCAAGCTTTGACTCACTCTATTCCTTTCGCCGAACAAAACGGTGACGTGCGAAGGTCTGTTCGTGACTGCTTCGGGAGCAATAATGACATGTTAACGGGATCACACTCTGCTCTCGTGACTTTGCTACTCCTTGGCCTTGCTGCTGTCACTTGTTCACTCGAGCGCATCCATACCTGTGTCTGCTCTGTCATCTCGAAAAAGCATCAGGTCACGAAGCAAAAAGGAGAGTCCTGTTGCGCTACTGCTTGGCCTCGCTGCCGTCACTCGTTCACTCAAGCGCGTCCATATCCGTCTCTTCTCTGTCATCCTGAAAATCACAGCAGTCACGGTGTGGAATAAGAGGTCACGAAGAATCAAAGGACAGTCCCGTTGGACTTGCAGTGGATCACGCTTTCATTCGGCGAAAGGAATACACTCCGCTCACGCTTTCACTCCTACTCTTGCGTGCTGTGTCTATGTGTTGATTTCGATTTGCGTCTATCAGTACTCCGGCGGAGCCTCCGCCTTCCCGCTCGCAGTCTCAGCATACTGTCTCGTGCCCATCTCGGTCAGCCTCGAGATGACTCTCGCAAACGCAAACAGCTCCTCATCACCCGTAAAGATCGGCGAACCACCGAGATCATCCATCGTCAGCCCTAGATCGTCCATGAGCGCTCTCATCTGGTCCGCTGTCGGTTTGCTCTTGCCCGCATCTCCCGAGAAGATCTGCAGGATGGGCACCTCGCTGCTCGTCAACAGCTTCGTCTTGCTTTCGTACGCCGCGTCGATGAACGTGATGAACCTCCTGGCCAGATCGCGCTGGTTCAAACCCATCTTGGGGATCGCCTCGACAAAGATGGTGGTGAAGTTGTTGCAGATCTCGATGTAGTCGGCTGCCGATCGCGGACGACCGCAGAGCTCGTCAAAGGTGAACCGGGCGACGGAATGGGTGGAGGAGGGAACCTGAAGAGTTCGACCCCAGATCTTCAACGGCCGGTTTTCAACCACCGGATCCGACGGGTCGGAGGTTACCGCGTCGAACAGCTTGTCGAACTCTCTCGTGTTGGCGTCGTCGAGCGGTGAGAAGTAGACCTTGGAGAGTGCGCGGGGAACCTTTCGGTAGTCAGTGCCCGAGTTGAGATCGGTCACCTTGAACTGCGATTTGAGCAGGTCGATGCAGGGCAGGAAGGACTGCCGCTGAATCCCATTCTTATACAGCTCGTCAGGATGTCGGTTGCTCGTCATGACCATCACCACGCCGTACGCCAGCATCCTCTCCAGCAAACCCCTGAGAATCATGGCATCCGCGATATCCGTCACCTGAAACTCATCGAAACACAACACCGAGTGGGTATGCGCCATCTCCCTCGCCACGGCTTCGATCGCATCGCTCTCCTCGCCCGCGTTCGCAGCTGCACCCCCGGACGACGAGGCGTTCGACGTACCCGACGACATCATCATCACGATGCCCGACGGTTTGTGAGTCTTGGACTTGTAGAAGTGCGCCCGCTTGTGCGCCTCGATCATGAACTGATGGAAGTGGATCCGCCGTTTCGCCGTCACATTCGGCGGCAGGGTATCGTAGAAGAGATCCATGAGCATGCTTTTCCCCGTGCCCACGTCTCCGTACAGATACAGTCCCTTCGGAACGTCTTCTGCGATCGGGGGGATCTCGGGCGTCTTCGATCTGCCGAATGGAAGCCAGGAGAGCAGACCTTTCGGCGCCTGCAGATGCTCTTCCGGATCCGGGACGTCGCGCTGCTTGTACGTCTTGAGCTGATCGTGCAGCGATTGGAGGACTTTGATGATGTTGCGTTGGTGAGCGTCGTCTCTGAGCAAACCGGAGCGGACGAGCTCGTCGTAGCGTTCGATGGGGGTGGTGGCTTTGGTTTTGCCGGCTTTGGCGGCGGAGCGGGGCGAAGAGGAGCTCGAGATGCAGCGGCGTTGTGCGAGTGCGAGTGGAGACGGCGTGCGGGGAGCTCGTCGATCGGCGGTGGAAACGACAGCCGCAGATGAAGCGAGTGGCGGAGCAGCACGGCCGCGGTGGGTGGCGTGGGCCAGACGTCGACCGGCCGCGTGGCGCGCCGGTTGCGCTAGGCGCGGGAGAAGCGAGCGGTGGAGCGCGCTCATAGCTGGGCGTCTATGATGGTTAGGGAGAGTTGATGTGGAAGATGGGCAAGGAGAGTGGTGCAGTCACATGCACACGATTTAGAGCTCGGTTTTTTGGCCGCAAACATACAAAGTCCGTGCGGAAATGGAAATCCACTGATTCGCCCAGTTGACAAAGTGTAAGCGCCTTCTTCCGCTTCTTCCGAGGTTGGCATCCGAGGCTTTTGTCGTTGTGTCCTAGGTGACTGTCATTTCGCATGCTCTTTCGTGTCGCTGATGACTTCCTCAAGGCTGAGCTAGACACTGTAACGTGCCAAGAGAGTCTATGTGGCTTTATACTGCAGTTGAGAAGGCCTTCGGAAGGAATGAGGAGCATCTCGGGTGAATCGGCCAGTACGCGGATTCCCGATGGCCTTCCACCCACCCTTCCATATCGGCGATCCTGTCCCCTGAGCGTGCCTGAAACGCTCACGTTTCATAGCCGATCTACCAAAAAACAGGGGCGGCACCACGCCAAGTGAACACGATCCGTCTGTGTGGAAACGAAGCCTGAAATCACGAATCTGCGGTTGCCATGAAACCGGTCAAAAGCGTTCTAAATTTGGACGTTTTCGCTCAACTCTGCTGCATTGGCGCATTTCGAAATCCTAACCCCGCTCTCTCTTGCGATCCATCCAATCTTTGCTCACGACCATCACCTCCACCGCTGCTACGCATTTGCTCCATCTAACGCCGACGTTCTTGGGCGAACTCCAATGCATCCATAGCCATCTCGGTTTGGCCCACGAAGATGAGCGTGTCTCCGTTCCCACCTGGTGCGTCGGCGCCGCATGGAGAGGAACGAAGCGCGGCGAGTGCGGCAGGGACGACTTCGTACGATTCGTACACGCATCGACAAAGTGTGCACGATGAACCGTTTTCTTCAGCCGTAGCGTATAGGACTTCGATGTCGCCCGTTGCTTCGCCTGCTTCACCTGCTTCGCCTCCCCCACGTACGACCTCTTCGAACTTTATGCATTCGGGACCGTCGAACGGCGCCATCGCTGCAGCAGGGTATGAGCGGGCGACCCCGCTAAAGAGTCCACCGCCGGCTTCGACGTTGGTGATCCAGGAACCGGCTGTTGCGCCGAGCTCCTCGCCCGCACCGACCGCTTCGACAACGCCGGCGGCCAAACGTGCCGCCGAAACACGCTCCGCGCACTCTTCGAAACCGGACGGAACCGCATCGATCTCCAAATCCGCCCGCAGCAGCGCAACGTCGTGGTTCTACGGTACGCCGGAATCGTTCATCCGCGTGCCCTCGCGAAACGCGTTCCTCTACATCCTAGTCAGCACGGCGGAAGCTGCGATCGTGATCACGCTGGTCGCGTTCATCTTTGCGCGCATCGTTACGCAGGTGGATAACTTCACGCAGGATCTAAAGACGGTCTCGGTCTACCTGGCTGTTTTCGTCTTTGGGTGTGTCTTCCAGGTGGTCATCTCGTGGGATGCGGTACGCCTGAAGAACACGATGCAGCTGATCGGGGTGTTGATCTTCAATATAGCGTTGACGGTGACAGCGGCGATCGAGATTAGGCAGGTGCGGGATGCGTTGAATGCGCAAGACAGGTACGGCGGGGGTGTGCAGTGTGAAAATAATCCGGAGGAGGAGTGTAGGGCGAGATCGTTGTTTCCGTCCGTCGAGAGGTACCTGATTGCGGTGACGGGCGTGTGTTTCGTGATGGAGTTCCTGTTGGCTTGGTTGACGTTCAAGTTGTGGAAGGAGTTTGGGTGGGTGATCTATCAAAAGATAGGAGCGGATTTGAAGGTGAGGCGCATGTTTTTCTGGTATCAGCTCTTCATTGTTTTCTTGAAGTTTTCGTTCTTCTTTGGAGTTGGGTTTACGGTGATCTACCTCATCCTGGTGGCGCAGACGACGGATTGGGAGTACGCGGTGACGGTGGCGGCTGTTCCTGTGGCCATGGTTGCGCTGTTCGCTGCGGGCTTCGCGGTGAGGAGGGAGTGGACGAGTTTGATGGTGCTCTCGTTGCTGCTGATGATCGTAGGGTTGGTGTACTTTGTGTACAAGGTGACGCAGGTTTGGGTGCCGGCGACGCGGGATCAGTATACGTACGTGCACACGACGATCACGTTCATCTCGGGTTTTGCGATCTTGGCGCTGGGACTGACGTTGGTGAACGGCGTGATTTGTCTGGCGAACTTCAATAAGGGGTTGAAGCCGGCGCACGATGCGATTGGGAGGTTTGCGGGCGTGCATAGGCAGAGGGCGAGGACGGATCGAGGAGACGGAGAGGCGGGAGGAGGGGCAGGAGGGGTTTTGGATGATGGTGCGGAGCCGAAGGAGGGGTATATAGGGGAGATGGGAGAGCATAGGGGGAGTGTGGTTGGGATGGATCCGAGGAGGGGTAGTGTTGTGCAGAGTCCCGGCTACAATGGGTATGGTCAGACGGGCCCTGACCCTAGGATGAGTGCGACGCAGCCAATGTCGCCGGTGTACGCTCCTCAGCCGGTGCCTGCGGCGTTGCAGCCGGGTGTGCTGGGTCCGGCCCAGACTTCGCCACAGCAGCAGCATTACTTTCCTCAGCAACAGTACCAATCGCAGCCCCAGCAAGTGCCAACACAAGCCTTCCTGGACTCTCATCAACCCAGACCGACTGCTTCGCGGATTTCGTTGGATTAGAATCGGCCACTGCTATGCTTTAGGACCGTTTATACCCTCTCTCTAGAATGTAGAATGTCGTGACGATATGGAAATGGAATTGATTCAAGTCTTTTGTCGATGAAGCGTGCGTGTGTCGCCACGAATCCGTGTCAAGGCTGAGAGAGGACATTCGGAACACCCGGCTTCGGCGTTTGCTCTTGCAACGATGTTCTCACAGCAATCACAAGCCAATCTTCGATGCACAAACAGATGAAAGTGAGAGATGCGAAGCTCGACCAAAGTCGATCTGAAAAAAGAGGTGTATTAGACGAGAAGAAAGGAGACCGCAACCGAAAGAAAAGATATGCGAGCAATGCTGGTGTATGAATCTAAAAGCGAAGTGAAACGATGCTTTGTAGAGCGAATGAAACGGTGACACGAGATATGCGAAGAGACCAAGATGACACTGGGAGGAAAGGGAAGAAAGAGTCCGTAAAAGATATGCAGAGAAGAGGGTGAGGCCGAAACACGGTGATGCGGATGGGAATCTAATGCTGAAAGTGGAGAGCAGAGATTGAGAGTCGAGAGGATCGAGGCGCCACCTGTTGACGTGGAAACAAAGCAACCAGCACTTGGTTGATTTTGCCCCGCGATCATGCAGCGGCGTTGACAGCGATGGAGGGCTGCGCGAAGGTGGAAGCGAGATTCGACTTTTCCGATGCGTTCGAGGCATCGATCGTCGACGCAGGAAGCGACGAAGCGGGTTGTGCAGCAGCACCGTTGGCAGCAGCAACAGCAGCGACTTCTCGGAAAGGCGACCCAGCACGCTTTTCAATGTTGAACTGCCAATTGGTTTGCAGGACAAACTGCGGCAAAGCGTAATACCTCCAAGTAGCCCAACGGAAGAACATTCCGACTTCGTTTTGACGAGTCGAGGCAAAGTCGGTGGTCATGTTCTTACGCAGGTCCTGGAAGAGAGCAGTCTTGTCCGTCAAGACGGCTTTGACACCCCATCTTGTGGCTTCGATCATCTCGTCCTTGCGGTTGACGGTCCAGACGTAGATGTCCTTGCCGGCCTTTTGCGCATCAGCAATGAACTGCTGGCCATCGGCACCCACCAAGCAGGCAAAGTACATCGAGAATCCGGTACAGTCGTTCCAAAAGTACTTGCGGGCAGCGCTCGGCGAAGCACCAATGTGGATACGCTTCATGGAAGGAACGTTGATGAGAGCCGACTCGAGGAACTTGGGGTGCCACAAGCCGAGAATGAGACGAGGAGCAAGATCGTTCTTGAAATCGGGATACGACTCGATGACATTGCGCATCAACCTGAAAAGACGATCTGGGTCGTTGTCGGGCTTGACATCTAGGTTGAGCTTGACGTGCTTGTTCTCGGGACGCATGAGCAGGTCGCAGACCTGGTTGAAGGTAGGGATCTGCTGGGCGGGCTGCTTGAGGGTACGGATGTGCTCGATACCGTTCTCGCCAAAGTAAGGGCGCTCGTAGATGAGACCTTTACCGTCGGTGGTTCGTTCTAATGTTGGGTCGTGGAACATGACGATGACATCGTCGGTGGTGATGTGAACATCGGTCTCGAGACCTTCGGAGCCGTCGTTGATGGCCTTTTCGAAGCTGGCGATGGTGTTTTCGGGGAAAGTGGCGGAAGCGCCGCGGTGACCCCAGCACTCGGGCATATCGGGTTGAATGTCCATCTTGGCGGATCTAGTGATGGGGCGCATGTTGGCGAAGGATGCAAAGCGATGCGGCGAGTAGGATGGAGAGGTTGAGGATGAGATGGCGGGTTGTAGGTGATGGTAGAGAAGATAGATGGAAGCAGCTATTAGTACCAGGTTGGCGACAGTGCGTCTCTCCGCCTATGGATAGGATGGAGAGGGGTGAGGAAGAGAGTGAAGAGATGAAGAGGGCTTGCAAAGGTCACAAGAGCGAGTCTCGAAAGTAACACGGTGCTAAGCCAATGAGGTGGGTAGATGAAGAGATGAAGCAGGGAGAGAGACAAGACTACGCCGCAAAATGATTACGGTGCTTGCTCGGTCGCTTTCTGAACAGCGTGACCAGTGCGCAGTGTGTTGGGAGACTCACCAAACAAACACGTCGGTCAAACCGAATGGAGGGTAGAAAGAGAGTGGAGAGAGGGGATAGGCAGGAGATGGTGAAGTGGCTAAGGCAAGAATGAATCGTCATGCTCATACAGTATGTATATTCCAACGAGGGAACGTGACAGCTCCGTGGAACGTGCTCATCGGGCCCTCCTTTCTTTTCAAAAAAGTGACTTTCTTCTCCACCAGCGACTGTAGCTGAAGCTGCACAGTGGCATCTTGCATCACTCTTCACCTCGGCTGTACCGAATTTTTCTCACCGCAAAAACGCCGCTTTCCCACACACATTATTGACTCTCTTCTTCGTCGTCACCACAATCAACAATGATAAACATTCGAGTCAGTCGACTAACTCTGCGTGCATCACACCATCCCCCTGTCCATTGCAGATGCGCTTTCGGCATGCAAGTGGTCTTGTGATCTTGCTCGGCATGCTAGAGGGTCTAGGTGGCAAAGACCCACCTGTTACAAGGCTCAGCTGCAGCAATTCGCGGCCCGACAGGCTTCTTTTGCAGACACTGCACCCCGCGTTTGGTGGGTTTCCTCTCTTTCTCTATTCGAAGGCTGCAAAGTTTTGTTTGTCCTGATCGACATGCTCGCCAACCCCTTAACAAGCTTCTCTAGCCGGTGCAAAAAACTCCGTCTATGATCTCTGGAACTGCTGCCCCGAGCTGCGTTTGCCAGGGTGGCGATGCTGGGTCACGCCGTTCTGGCAGGATTGATGGGATTTGCAGCTGCATGACGCGGAACCCCTTTCGCAGCAGCAACAAGCGGCAGACTGACACTGTGCAGATCCCGGCGCAGCCTCGGCCCAGCTCTATTTTGGCGCTTTGCGTTTCTTCAACCAGCGGGCCGGAATCGAAAATTTTCCTTGCGTCCTTTTCTGAACCCTACTTGCATCTCACTGCTTTTCCGCCTCAACACAGCGATCGACCAGTGTAAGCAAAGCGGTCCGGGCGTTTTCTTCCAGCCGACCTGGCACGAACGCAACCGCCAAGCTCCAGCTAGGCTGGCCTGAAACCCCACTTGTCGCCTCACAAGTGACGTCGCGCTCTAATTTCTCAAGCCACTTTTCTCTGTCCACGTTCTCACGCCGCCAAACGTTCCTAGCCTTGTTTTTTTCGGTTTCGAAGTGTTAGACCCGGCACAGGCTTGGCATTCGACATCGGCCTGCTGATCGGCTATCTCAGTCCCGATCTCGTCGGCCTCTACCATGCACACACAAAGCATGTCGTTTCTCATACAATCATATTGAATGAACGAAGCATGCTACCCACATAGACGAAAGCGTGCACTTGCTCCTGCTATTCAATCACGCCTCTTCAACCCAATATCCAGCTGCACCGGCTTTCGCAAGAACCCTTCAAACGTCTCCAACTCCTTCTCGGGTTCAGCCAGCACAATGTCGTACCTCCTGAAAATGGCAGCGATGAGAATGCTCAACTCCATCATCGCCACGTTGCGCCCTACACACGCACGAGGCCCCACCGAGAACGGAATGAAAGCCTTTTCAAACTCCCTCTTGGCGTTGGGTGCGAGCCAGCGGTCCGGGTTGTACTCTTCCGCGTCGTCGCCGAAGACCGACTTGTCGCGGTGGAGCGTGTAAGCGGGGACCGAGAGAACGGTTCCAGCGGGGAAGTGTTGGCCGCAGACTGTGGCACCGCCTTGAGGGATGACGCGGGGGAGACCGATGGCCGAGGTCGAGTGGAATCGAAGCGACTCGTTCAGCACGGCTTGCAGATAGGGCAGCTCTTGAACGTCGCTGTGCAGGGGTACTTCTTCGGCGTGTTCCAGCTCGCGGTCGAGCTCGGCTTGCAGTTTGCGCATCTTGTCTGGGTGCGTGGTGAGGTGGTGGACGATAGCGCAGGCGGTGTTGGAGGTCGTGTCCGATCCAGCGATGAGCTGCGTGAGTGCTTCAGCGGTGAGCTCCATCTTGCCCATTGGTTCGCCACGGTCATCTTTGGCAGCCTGCAGTTTAGCGAGCAGGTCTTCACGCTCCGAACCGTTCTGCAGACGGTCATTGACACGCGCCAGTGCGATACCAGTGAGCTTCTTGACCGACGTCAACCTCCTCGAGAACCACGGCAGCTTAAGCAGGTAGGGACGCATCCAGACCGGAGCCAATCCCATCGTTCCCGAGAATTCACCACGCTCGTTGATGATCTTGACCGCAGAGCAGTAGTCGACCTGCTTGTTGCCGTTAGCATCCTCATACTCGACCTTGGCCTCGTCGACGCCGTTCTCGAGCATTCCAAAAGTGCTGCCGAACGCGAGAGCGCCGATCGTGTCGAAAGCAAAGTAGTTGAGCCACAGAAGCGAGTCAAGCCATGCACGGCCCTTGATACCACGGGGACCTTCAGTGTTGGCCTTGGCAGCCTTGTCGCAGAATTCGTCCCATCGCTCAAGCAGCAGCTGCACCTCGCGACGGATGAATGGCTCAAAGGCAATGATGGTCTTGGGTGCAAACGTGTGCGATACGATCTTTCGCTTGCGAGTGTGCTCGGCACGGTCGCGTGTGTTGAACAGACCGCGCGGGAAGGGCTTAGGTGGAACAAAGGCGTCGTAGTAAGCCGGCTTGAGGGTACCGGTCCCGTGTCCGTAGACGGGTTGCAAGGCCTCGTGGTCTGCGATCGAGATGTGGTTGGGGGCGACTCGGACGAATTTGCCGTACTTTTGGTGCTGCTTGTGAACCGCTTCGAAACGGTGGCCGACCATGGCCGTCCTGAGCAGCCAAAAATCGGTGAACTTGGCCAAGAAAGGTCCGGGGTACTTGATCACGGCTGTATTGGTGATGTAAGGTACCAGGTGGAACAGGATCACTGCACCAACGATTGTTGCAGCGATGTGGGCGGGCGACTCGATGGCCCACCGCACTGCATCCAAGATGCGCGGGGCAAGGTCTGTCTCGACCATCTTTGCAAGTGAGATCCAGGCGACGAATACGTTGGTGATGTGCTGGAAACGGTCGGTCAGATGATCAGCTTATGATCCTATCAGGGGAGATGATGGAGAGGTCGAAAGATGGAGGCTGAGTCGAACCAGTGGGACAAGGTCTCTTATTTGTAGCAGCAGCGGCGCCCACACCTGTCTCCACGATTTGGAATGAAGTGAAACACTCGAACGCGGGGTCGGAGAGCCAAGAGCGAAGGAGGGCAAGCACAAGAGCGAGATTTCAAATCAGAGAAAAGGGTCACGAGCTGGGTCGCGCACAGACGGGGTTCGACGCTGTGATGGATGTCACGGCAAAATCAAAGCCGAAAGGGAGGAGAAGTCAGACGAGCAGCACAATCCAGCAGCAGAACCGCTTTCCCTCGATCTTGACCTGTCTGAACATGAAGCCGTCGTATCCGAAACTTGGCTCGGGTGGGCGAAATCTGAATGCAAGCCAGCACACGACTACGTCGCTCATTATCCTGTCCTCGCGGTGTAATGCTGCTGCCTCCGTTACGATTCTCCAACATTGTCAGCCAGCATCGCTTCCTTTCAAGCTGCCCTTCCTTCGACTATTTGTCGCTCAGTCCTAATGTCTCCTTCAGCAATGTGTAGCAACGAGCCTGTGCTGGCCTACAAGACCTTCTCTTGCCCACGCAGCAGACGAAGCGTCGATCCCCACCGCTAAGTTATTCGAAAGCGGTTCCAGGCACAAAAAGAGAGTTACGCGAACTCGACTTCGTAATCTTGAGCAAAAAAAAACAGCCCCGCACTTCGCGTGCTCCGACGTCGAGATGCATGAACAGCGACAGCAGCAGCACCAGCCGAGTCTCCGCACTGGCAGAGAAGCCATGACAAAATTCGACTTCGTAACTCTCTCTCTCTCTCTGGCATCAAGTAACTTACGCCGGGCTCTTCTTGTCCCGACACCGTATTCTCTGGAAGCTTCTCATTTGGATCTCGATGCTGTTCGACATTCAGTCGCTCTGGCTCGAGAGGATCCGAACGCCGACTGCACTCGTCTGAGCAAGCGTCGACTCGGACCGGTAATGACGGTTCTCAAGGAGCACGGCGCTGTTCTGACATCTCGTTCCAGATGCTATCAGTGCAATTCAAATGAGAGCATGTATAGTATACAAAAATGGTCCATAGCGCTACAATCACCAAAAGTTCTGCGCCCAGTCAACCAGCGCATCCCAACCGCGTCCAACCGCACCGTTTCCAATCTTACCCAGCAACCTCCTCCACTGCAGGATCTGGTTATCAGCACGAGAGAGACCAACAATGCCCTCCATACCGCCCACTTTGGCAAACATGGAATCGATCGGCTTTGTCACTGTTGCCGCCGCCTTGCCTGTCGCGCTGAATGGCTGCATGTACGCCAGCAAACCGAACAAGCGCTGGAAGAGCGTCGTCGAGCTCGAAGCCGATGCTGCCATGTTCGCTGCTGCATTCGCACCAGGCACGGTACAACTGAACTCGAACCTGTTGGCGTGGAACACGAGCGCCGCCCGATAGTGGAACACGATGGCCATAACGATACCGAGGTGCCAGAGCTGGTGCGAGTGACCCCACGTGTCAAATCGCCCTGGTGCCCAACTCTCGGGGAATTGTGTAGCATAAAACACCAGACCGCCCACGTAGAAAGCAAGCGAAGGGAAGATGGGACTGAAAAACGCAAACGTCTTTGCCATACCGTGCTCGAAGGCTGCGTGCGAGAAGGGTGCTATCGCCGTGGCGCACATGGTCAAGAAGACAGCAATGCGCCAGTTCTTGTTCTCGCGCTTGTTGAACCATTCGGCCCATGGAAGGATGGCACCGGCGAGACCAACGATGAGCGTCGTGAACGAGTAGAACAGCGCCAAGTTGGGCTGGCAGTAGAAGCAGTTGTACACCGTAGTCCAGATGGAGGCTGCGACAAGCCACGCGATACCCGTGTAGTCGACACAGGCAAAGCGTTCGAACCATTTGCGATCCGAACAACCTGCCATGACGTGCCACGATACCGACAACGTGAGACACTTTGCGGCCGCAAACAGGTAGACGGTCTGCACCAGCCTGTCCATCGGCGTCGTTTGATCGTCGAGGCCTTTGCTTGGCCAGAAGAGTGGCACGATGGCAGCCAAGCCCCACAGATGCGTGTGAATGTTACCTGTCTCGTTGTGGATCTGGAAGGTGCTGCGCAACAACGCCGGCCAATTCTCGACGGGGATGAAGCGATAGCCGGACAAGATGTGCTCGTTGTTGCGGAAGAAAGCAGGCAAATTCTCGTAGTGGATGAGCTCTTGGCCGTTGCGAGCCAGCTCGACGGCGAGATGATACAGCTTCTCCTCAGCTTCGTGCACTGCATGACCAGCACGAGAAGCGAAGCTGTTGGCTCGCGAACGAGAGCGTGCCGAGAGATCGACGAGTTTGGCCTCAAAGCGTTGTGCGAGAGAAGTGTTATCGCCCTCGTGCTCTGCACTCTGCAGAGCGTCGCGCCAAGCCATGTTGCGCATGGACTCCTGAATGGATTCGAGTCGCGCCTGCATCTTTGCAGCGAGTGCATAAGCCTGCGTTGGCAATTGGGTCGAAAGGGGCTCGAGCACTGATGCGAAATCAAGATCAAGTTGCGGAAGACGAGGCATGGTTGGCAGCGCAGGAAGCTCTGCTTTGATGCGCGCTGCATCCGCTGAGGTGGGAAGGCGTGGTAGACGCTCTCGAAGGCCATTGCCTAGGCTGATGGGAAGAGCGAAGCTGGACGACAGCCGTTCCCAATCTTGAGCCAGAGATTGTGAGCGAGATGCAAGTGCTGAAGATGCTGACGCTGGATAGGTGGGAAGTAGAGCTACGAGTCGCCGCAGATCTTCGCGCATTGCCTCAACTTGCTGGAAGAAGGCAGCAGCGTGGCTGTCGATCCAAGGGGCCTTTGCATCCGAGTCGTCGTCGCTGATTGTGGCCTCGGATGTGCTGGCGACATGAGGTGCAACAGACCCGTCGTCGAGTGCGGACACGGATGCTGAGCGAGAGATGCGCTGCGAGTAGAAGGCACGGGCTCTGACTTCGAGCTCGGTGAGGTAAGAAAGCAGCTGAGCTCGCAACGAAACGATCGAGTAGGGCAGCGACGCAGGAAGGTCGAGATACTCGAGTGATGTGAATGTCTGATGATGCTGACGATTCATGAGAAACAGCGAAGGATCCCAATCGTCGTCGGATGATCCCGAGTCGGTGCCAGTTGCAGTGGCGCTACCGAATCCATCGTGAAGTGCATTGTCGGAATCAAATCGGAATCGCAGCGAGGATTGTGATTGCTCAGCAGGTTGCGAGGCCCTTCGGATGCGCCGACGTACGTTGAAAGGGCGAGTTGGTTCGTCGATGATTGCTGAAGAGTTCAGTGGAGAATATGTGCGTTTGGACACGGATGACTCGATGATGGGTGTCGATTGGGATGTGCCGAATGAAGGTCGTCGTGGAGTCATTGTTGATAAGCAGAACTCGGGCCTGCCGAACAGATCAGAGACAGTTTACAAGCTGTGTGTTGAAGATGGAGCAGTTCGCTTTGCGACGTGGTGCAAGGAACAGCTCAGAGAATCATTACGAAGAACTGTTTGTCGTCGGCGTGTCGATCGTCGCTGCTTTAGATGGCGACTCCGGTTGCTGGCGTTACGATGTTGTAGTCTCTCGAAAGGACAAAATTAGGTGCTGAGGTAGGATCGGTGGCTAGGAGGTGACGGTGATGAGGTTGCAGAGTTGAAAGAGGAGAATGTGACGATGGCAAAAGCTGATTGCCTCACTAAAGAGCGGAGAAACGTCGGAGATCAATCAGGGTACCGGCATCAACTCTGTCTCCTTTGCCATCAGTTGAGATCTGCATAGGCGCTCATTCAATCGAAGGAGGGACGGCTATCGCAACCACACACTGACGAGTGCCGTATCTCTCGCCACAAAAACAGAGAGAACAGCTTAAACCGTTTAGAAGTGGTTCAGTCTCAGTCTCTGTGTGTGTGTGAAATTTGTCGGCGTCTCCGCTCATTTGTGATTTTGGGCCTCCGCTCTGGTGCGCCCTACGTCAGTGTGTCAACAACCGAGGCCAAAGAGGTCTAAAAATTCTGGAAATTCTTTTGTGGCTTTTGACCTGATTCATCTGCGCAAACACGTTCAAGAAATTCATAAGTCACGTTGCAATTCGAATTTAGCCGTAGATTGGAGCCTATCGCGATCCAAGGACGCCCGATTCAGCTTTGTTGCGGATCGGGGGTTAAGCGTCCGTGCGGTTGGCGTGTTGCTTTTGCGGAAACAAAGCTGAGCTCGATTCTTCCGCATGATAGAAGCCGACCACTTTCCATCCAACAATCTATCTTTCCACCATCTTGGATTCACCTCGCTCCAGAGACTCAACTCAAGATGCCACCCAAAGCTTCCAGCTCGACGGCTTCGGCCAACGCCAAGCCCGCCAAGCGCGGCCCACCCGCTCCCATCAAGTACTACCTCGTCGTCTTCAACTTTGCCTCCTTCTTTGGATGGGTCGTTGTGCTCTCAACCCTGCTCAAGCACCTCGCCATGGGTCCTCAGCCTCACTCTCCTCCGGTCAAATTTGCTACAGAGTTGCTCTCCCGCTTCCGTCTTGTCAAGATCGGCATCATCCAGTCGTACGCTCACCTCTTCCCTGCACCTATCGCCAACCTTCTCGAGCGCGCGTCTAGCGCACACACCCACGTTGGCGCCGTCGTTGCGCTTGTTCAGTCGCTCGCCATTCTCGAGGTCGTCCACGCTGCCGTCGGCTGGGTCAGAAGTCCCGTCGTTACCACCGCCATCCAGGTGGCTTCGCGTCTCTTCATGGTTTGGGGCGTCACCGAGCGATACTCGCAGGCTTGGTCGAGCCCCTTCTACGCCTCCATGGTGCTGGCTTGGGCCATCACCGAGTGCATCCGATACCCCTTCTACGCCAACGCGCTTCTCGGCCAGGAAGGTCCTGGTCTGCTATGGGCTCGTTACACCACTTTCTACATCCTCTACCCTATCGGTGCCACCTCCGAGGCGCTGTGCATCCTCGCTACGCTTCCCAACAGCTTGCCCTTCAACAAGCCGGCGGCTTGGGACGTTCGCGCCTACGTCTTTGCCGGTCTCTTTGCCATCTGGTGGCCCGGTCTGTACGTCATGTACACCTACATGATCAAGCAGCGTCGCAAGGTCATCGGAAAGGGCTTCTGGGGTAACAAGCTTGTTCAGGAGATTCGCGAGAAGAAGCAGCAGTAGGGAGCTGGAGGAGACCGATGATGCGGGAGGGTCGAAACTGGATCGAATTGAGATCCGAAACGGTATTGATGAAGTATTGAGCTAGAACATCGTAGAAGGAGTTCAACAATGAGGCAGGATCGAACTTGAATACGAGTGTTCAACAGAAGGGGAGGTCACGAAGTGATAGCAGAAGCCGCTGTAGATGGAGTCGATGTATATAGCTGCAGCTCCGAACATGTGGACTGCAGCGTATGTAGTATTACACTAATGACAAAGATGACAACGTCACTCGGAAAGTCTTGCGACCCGTCTGCCCGCATCAAATGGTACGGTTGCGACTCGCGCGCCACATATCCCAAGGCAACTTCCAATGTTTACCGGTCTGCAGCGACGCATCGTACGGGTTGAAATCGGCCTTCTCCAACCTCTCCAGATACGATCTTGCGGGTACGATGCCGACCAGTGGAGGCACGACAGCACTCGGTACTTTGCCGTTGAACTCGTCTTGAACGATCTTCCTCGCTGTGATGAGGTAGTCATTCGCTCTTGTAGCAAGCGCAAACACGGCGTCTCTGAAACCTTTTGCTTCGGGACCGTTTCGGAAGACGTCTTCTTCGACCACCTGATGGTCGTGTACGAATTCACGAGGTAGGACGAGTTTCCGGGCGCCCTTTGTGATCGAGTTTCGCATGTGGGGTGGTGGATGGGTGTGATATGGAATACTCGAGATTGCTAGGCTCAGACCCGAGACTTTGCCGAGGTGGGAGAAGAGTTCGTCCACCGCATCGCTGCGGACGCCGAGCAGGTTGAGTGAGAGGTAGAGCAGGCGCGATTGTGTGCTTTCGGCGTACGATTCGAGCGAGTCGAGTGAGGGTGCTTGGAAGTCGTCGGACAAGTCGGCTTCGCGGACGTCGATGATGCGGAGGAAGTGGTCGAGCATCAGCCCGCCGGCTGCGTTAGAGCGAACTGCTGGATCCTGGAATGCATCGCGTAGGGCTAGGACGACGGGGTGTTTGGCTGGTCGATTCTGATACGCTCCTTGAACGGCGTCTCTCCACCAACCCATTCTCATCCTACCGAGAAGCTCGTTGGAGACTGTATCCTTGAGACCGGCAATTTCGACGTTGAATGTTCGAATGGCAGCGAAGTGCGTCTGAAGATGCTTCGGATAGAAGTGATGCGCCAAGTACGATGGATGGTCTCGTTTGGCCAACTCCTCCAAGAGATAGGAGTGTGGCGATTGCAATGGTGACAGCTGTGTTGATGCGGGCGGTGCTGTTCTGCTTGATGATGGACCTGCCTCGGCGGCTATTGTGCTGGTCGAGAAAGCTTTGCGAGGAGAGGCTTGCTTTGTGCGAGATGCAGAGATGATCCGTGTGGCGTCACCGTTGCAAGCTGGCAGTGCACGCAGCTGCTTCGAAGACGACCTCAGCGCGGTAGCCGAACGGCTTGACGTCGAAGCGATCATAGCTGCGATCCAACCTGATTGAAGCAGCAAGGTTGGTGTGATGACGGAGAAGAGAAAAGCAAGAAGGTCGCCTCGACTGGGAATGGTCTAAGCGCAGCCACTTTGCATTTGATGACCAACATTTCTTCTTGATTTTTTTAGCCAAAAAAAGGCACCAAAAAGTGCACACGACGAAATGCTCACAAGGTCGGGTGGAGGTGCAACCTTCTCGTACCCCTCGTTCCGGGCTCAACATGGGTGATGGCCATGATCAATATCATAGCAACGAGAGCCACTGAAGGCAACGCCGACGAGCAGACGTCCATTTGAAACCGACAATGGCTTGGTGTCATAGAATGATTGCAAACGGATATGAGATTGTAGAGTACAAGTGATGAAATCATGCTTCCAGCAGTCACAGCACCAGCGAAGTGAAAGTCAATCCTGATCAGGAAGCGTTTTGACCGGTGACATGAATGCATGTGTTGAGTTGAAGCTTAAATGCCACCCTTGGACAGAGTCAACCAGAGGTCGTCTCCGAGATAGTGGATGTTATCTATCGCGATACCCTTGCCAGTCTTTCGCACCTCTTCCGTGTCCATCTGCAGCACGCCCACCGCAAGGATCTCGTCTTTACCCTGTGCTCGGATCGCAACGCACTGACCCTTCTTGAGTGGCTCTTCGCCCTTCGATGGGTCTGGGAGCTTGCCTCCTGCACTGGTGAGACCTGGCGACATGACGTTGGCACCCGAAAGGACGAACTTGATGGCACCGCGGTCTACTTGTACTGATGGAAGCATGTCGGGGACTGTGAAGACGAGATATTCAACAAGCAGATGCGAAGAAAGAATGAAAGTTAGCCATCTTTCCTCACCACGAGAATGAAGAGTGAATGCTACGTACACTTATGCAAAAGCCGCAAGCTGGGCAGGTACCAGTCGTCGTAGTGTTGGAAGAAGAGCACTTGCTTGTCCGCAATGAGCATTTGTACGTGTTCGCGCGCAAACTTGACCGTGGTGACCGAGGCCTTGTTCGGCCATGCTGCTTCGAGCAGAGCGCCTTCGTCCTTGGCCAGTGCTGGGTATTGATCAGTGAGCTTTTGGCGGATCACTCTTCGCACTGAGGACTTGAGTGCTGTTGCAGGACCCAGATCGGGTTTGGGTTCGAACTTCTTGAAGAGCGACATGATGACCTCTTTCTTGAAGCTGTGTTGACGTTGCGACCGTTTGATGAATGAGAGATGGCGAAAGGGTGAGTAAAGGCAGAGAGGACAAAGCTGTCAAGATGAAGAGGGGAAGCGTAACTTTCTCAGATTTCGAGTTTCAATCTCGGAAATCGGGGGTCATCTGAGAGCGATGAGATCTAACAAGTCCGTGCGGTGCGCCGCCTCGCCGCCTGCTTTCATGTCTTCTTGGCGGACAAGCACACAGCGACACAGCCTGATTTCATTTGTGACAGCTCAGAAGTGTGCAGCTGCAGTTCATCATGATGTTGCTGCACCAGAAGCAACGCCAAGAATAGAAGCATGTCCGAGCATCAGCCGACCACGGACACCAATCAATCGAACTTCTGAGAAGAGTAATCATCCTATCCTTCTTTGCCTTACCATCATCTCTCCATACGGGCTCTCTAATCGCTGCTGTTCACGATGGTGCTCCTCCCACCGACTACGGCGTCAGCATCGTCACGGCGCATACTGTCCGCGGGTCTTAGATCAAATGTGTTCCTCAAAGCACGGCCACAGCTGTTGGCTGCCCAATCAAGAGCGATAGCAACAACATTACCTCGTGCAGCAGAATCACAACCGCAGTCTCGCCCTGCACCATCAGAAAGCAAATCGGAAAAGGACTCAAGCGATGGCTTCCGCAGTTTCTTCAACTCGACCGGCTGGGAGACGGCCATGGGCGCCTCCGTCGGTGTGCTTCTGCTGGGAGGCGCTGCGATGGTCTACCACTCTTGGTACAAGCGTCATGTCCTCAAGAAGATGGAAGCCGCTTTCGATCCCGGCTACGACCCTGTGCTTGCGCTTGCCAAGAGCGGTGATCAGCTGGCTCATGTCAAGATCGACCCGCCTAGACCTGAGGACGAGATGATCCGAAGCATCGTCTCTGGCAAAGAAGCCGGTCGTTACTTCCTCGTCATGGGCAGCAAAGGCTCGGGCAAAGCAACCTCGATCATCGAAGCTATGGCCGAGATCGATGCAGACGGATGTGCCTTCTTCGACGCCCATCTTGACCCTACTATCGTCGTCGACCGCTTCTCGGAATCGATCAACTTCAGCAACAACCGTGACTACCTCGGCAACCTACTGGGTCTCTCGGATCTGTCCGGCATGTCGTACTACCAACAACTCGAACGAGCACTGCACAAGCTTGAAAAGGCGCTCATCACACGCAAGCAGAAGACGGGCAAGCCAGCTATCATCGTGATGAACAGCGCGCATCTGCTTCCGCGCGACGAGGAGGGAACCAAGCTGCTGCACATTTTCCAACAACGAGCTGAAAAGTGGGCTTCCGCAGGTACAGCAACGTTTGTCTTTACCACAGCCGACTACTGGGTGTACGACGTGTTGCGCAAAGCGAGCAACCGTATGGACACGCTCTCGTTCCGCGACCTCACACGACGTCAATCCATCAACGTGCTGCGCGGATGCCGCAAGCAGTATTGGGGCGAGAAGCCCTCTTCGCAGGATCCGCGTGTGCTTCAGGAGGTCTACGAGATCTGCGGTGGTCGACTTGGTCTGCTCAACAAGGTGGCAAGGCGCAAAGATATGCTCAGAGCAGCGAGACAGTTGGTGGAAGACGACATGCAGTGGGTTCTCAGCAAGACGGGCATCATCGAGGATCACGACGACGATGTGATGGACGAGCAAAAGTGGTCGACGTGCAGCTGGCTGTTGTTTGTCGAACTGTCCAAGAAGCAGAAGGAGTTGGAGGATCTGTTGGAGGAGTACGGAGGCAGGCTGCCAGCATTCGTCAACCTGGACACGACGGAGGATCCACAGTACAGTGGGCTCGCGGCTCAATTACACAACGATGCGGGATGGTACAAAGCCAAGGCATCACCCGTGCCTGGTTTGACCCGCTTCACCACCGCTGCTGTTCGTCCGGACGATGACAATGACGACGACAAGCACGGTAGCAAGGCAAAGGAAGCTCAACCTAGCCAGCACGACGATGATGACGATGACGACGACGACGAGGACTCGACAGCCCACCGTCGACTCACCGAGTCGCTCATCACGGATCCCTGCATGGATCAAGAAGCAGACGTGCGTGGCGCTGATGTTCCAAACCCGCACCTCACCTGGGGCGAAGCACGACAAGTCATGACCCGTCCCGACTTCATCATGGAGCTCGACCACCTCAACATCATCCACATTGATCGACACCACCACATTCGTGCTGACTCGATGCCGCTTCTACGAGCCATGCGCCGTGTCGCCCAATCTGAAGGCTACGAAGACAAGCTCGAGTCGGTTATGGATCGTGTTTCAGCCATCGAGAGCTTGGGACGAACGCGAGAATTGCTTTGGAAGGAGCAGGGCGATGGAGGCAAGTTCTTGATCAAGAAGGATCACAAGGGCAGAGAGTTTGAGACTTGGACGCTGTTGGGTGGGGATGAGAGGTTGGGTCGTGACACGGACGATGGCGATGACGACGATGCGGAGAAGTAGATGCTCCATGTAACTTTGCAATACTACAGGAATCAATGACCAGACCTACTGTACATATCGTATGTGCAAGCTTTGATCTCGTTGAGCTGCAATGCCGTGAGATATGACCGCGGAGAAAGCGTGGGGGAGAGTGAGCGTTGAAGCAAATCGGATTTAGGATCAAGCTTTTTGGCAGCCCACGCGCGGCTAAATTCGACCAATCACTTCTTAGAAAAGGGTTCAAAAGCTCGTCGGATTTGTGACCAAACTGATACGAAAGCTGCGATTATGCGCAAACGGGTCATGTGCTGCTTTGGCCGACTTGAATGCCGAGATAGCTGCGTTTCGAGCCGGAAGAAGACCATCCCGCAATGCTCTGTCCCGGTCACGCACGCACTCACGCATTCGCACAAAGATAAGCTTCTCAGAGATGCGCACATCCCGTGTCACACAGCGTTACGCCGGTGAAAGAAGGCTGGAAAAGCTTGAGTCAAATTGACCGACAAAAGACGACTTGGCAACTTGGCCTTGCTGTTGTCACAGAGCCTTCGGCTATATGAAGTCCGCTGTGTGCTGTGTGTGATATCTGCGCAACTGCCGCTTTGTGATAAATAGAGAGAACGCAAACAACTTCATCAACAAAGCACGAAGCCGCTCCCGCAACCAGTGTACACATCTTCCTTCTTGAACCTCACCAACCATGCCCGCAGCCGTTGCCTCTGCCCCTGCTCCTTCTACCTCCAACGGCGTGTCTAAGATGTCGACCGCTACTGCTTCATCGTCATCATCTTGGAGAGACGTAGCCGCAGCCAAGGTGCAATCTCGACTCGCTAGCATCCCCTCCGAATGGCATCTGCCCGCATCGATCGTCAGCGCCGTCAACGACAAGAGCGGCACCGATGTTCGCTCTATCCCAGCCTCGTGTGGCATCTTGACCCCAGAAGAGCTCAAGATCACCGAAACACCCGTCGCCGAAGTGCTCGCCAAGCTGAAATCCCGTACCTGGTCTTCTGAAGCAGTCACCACTGCCTTTTGCAAGCGCGCTGCCATTGCGCATCAGCTCACCAACTGTCTCACCGAGATCTTCTTCGACGAAGCCATCGCACACGCTAAACAGCTCGATGAGCAGTACGCGGCCACCCAGAAGCACGCAGGTCCGATCGCAGGTCTGCCCATCAGTCTCAAGGACAACTTCAACCTCAAAGGCAAGGACTCGAACCTCGGATTTGTTGCTTGGATCGGCGATGCTTCGGATCACGACTCGACGCTCGTGACGCTCTTGCGCGAGCAAGGTGCTGTGCTGTACTGCAAGACCGCTACACCGACCGCTATGATGATCGCCGAGACCGTGTCTAATGCTAACGGACGCACACTCCACCCGGCCAACACGAAGTTGACGTCCGGTGGAAGCTCGGGTGGTGAGTCGGCGCTGCTGGCCATGCGAGGCAGTCCGCTGGGTGTGGGCACCGATATCGGCGGCAGTATCCGCATCCCTTGTTCCTTCACCGGTCTCTGGGGTCTCAAGCCTTCGTTCGGCCGTTTCCCTACTGCCAAGTGCAAGAGTGGACTGGCAGGTCAGGAGGCGGTGCTGTCCATCAACGGCCCCATGTGTCAAGACTTTGAAGGACTCGAGATCTACGCCAAGACGGTGGTGGATAGCGAACCGTGGCATTCGGATCCCAAATGCTTGCCCATCCCTTGGACGCCTGTCTCGGAAGCTACTTCGTCGTTGCCTGCTTCGCTCACATTGCTGGTGCTCACCGACAACGGCATTGTCACGCCTACGCCTCCGCTTCAGCGTGCCATGAAGCACGCTATCAACAAGTTGCGCGCTGCGGGCCACAAGGTGATCGAGTGGGATGCCTCGAGCAATGCTGCTGATGCCGATCTGTTCTTGCGTGGACAGGGACATATCGAGTCGTTCTTCCGCGCTGAGGGAGGTGCAACGGTGCACTCGATCATGGAGGCTTCCGGTGAGCATGTTGATTGGGTCAATGGTCTCGCCGAGACCAACACCAGCTGGGAGCAGAGCGTCAAAGCTTTGTGGCAGCTGCAAGCCAAGCGAACCGGCTGGCAGACCGAGCTGCTGTCACGCATCCAAGAGCTGGCCGGCGGTAAGCACTTTGACGCCATCGTCTCGCCCGTAGCTGCCGAAGTGACAACGACGCACGACGCCTACCATCACATCTTCTACACGGGCTGCTGGAACCTCATGGATATGCCGGCTGTCGTGGTGCCGTTGGAGAACTTGACTGTGGACAAGGAGAAGGATCAAGTGCCCGCCGGATTCAAGGGTAAGAGCGAGAACGAGGCTAAAGTGTGGAACCAGTACAAGGTGGACGAGGTGCACGGCTTGCCCATCTGCTTGCAAGTGGTTGGCCAGAGATTGAGAGATGAGAAGACGCTGGCTGTTGCGAAGAAGGTTCATGATGTGTGTATCTAGATCGTAGATAGAATTAGCAAGATAATACAGGTGCGTTTTGAAAGTCTAGAAAGTGTTGCGCTGTGTGTGCCATGTGTGTCGAAGAGTGGTGTGCGCAGCGTTGAGTTTAAGATGTGTTGAGACGTCTAGTGGTCGATATCTACGAAAGAATCTCGATCGTCTCCCCATCCGCCCCCACACTGCCCCTCCTCACCTTCCCGCCCTTTGCCTCGATCATCTGCTCGATCGTCCTTGGCTCGTCTTCTGTTTCTGTGAACCAGGACAGGTTGTCCGCGATCAAATGCCTGTTCTTACAACCTGGGCACTGAACGATGACGATACCCTTCGTATACGAGCGTTTTGAGAATTCGTGTGTGCTTCGATGACCGCATTGGTCGACGGAGCAGGTGAAGGTGATGGCCAGACGTTGTTCGATTTGCCCTATGGGTGTGCGTTCGCCGGTGACGGGGATGGAGGCGGTTTCGTCGGAGGAAGAGGAAGGGGAGGTTTCGGGGATGAATGATTCTAGTTGTGGTGGTGTGCGGTTTTCGTTAGAGAGCGCTGTCGCTGTGCGGAATGTGCGGGTGTTCAGGATGGAAGGTAGGCGGGGACATGGCGGAGTGCAGAGTGTGGATCTGAATCGTAGCTGAGCACGTAAAGGGTTGAGTGCGGCTTGCCGGGGAAGAAGAGTCTGTCGGCTGCTCGAGGCGATGTTGCGGCCTAGCGCGGTGATGGCTCGACTTGACGACATGGTGAAGGAGGGAGTGTGATCGAGCGACGGAGGGAGAAGAGAGATGGATGATGCTGATGGTGATAAGAAAGAAGGCAGCAAGCAGGCTTTGGAAGACTTTTGAAGTGGAGGAATTTCAAAATTTTTGCGGAAGTCGGAGAGGTTTTTTTGGACGCTCAGTTCTCTCTTCCTTCATGTGCAGGTGTAGCGATGGTGATGCTCACGATGATGCTCACGAAGCATGATCAACAACGAAGACAGCTTTGAAGCTGTTTGGGATCCATGATGGTAGGATACAACACGGCGCTGTACAGTCTGTTCCAGTGATTGTATTGTCCAATTTGCGATAGTACATCGTGCGTCTACATGTCAGAATCGCTTCGAACGACTCTACTGTCGTCCTTTCGTTCCATCTTTGTCGATCCGATGCTGTCTTATACGACCAGCAACAAGCCAGAAGCAATGCAAAGCGCCAACGCACTAACACCGGTCATCTGCTTCGAGCTGAAACTAAGCGATGTCGCCGCACCCGACTGAGGCGTGCTGACACTACCACCGTTCGAGCTGCTGCTAGACGAGCGACCTGCGCCGATCGTACCATTCTTGGTGATCTTGACGGTCAACACGTCGACAACACCATCGATGCCGATATCGTGGTTGATCTGGTCGGCCGAAATTCCACTCAGCAACTGCGTGTTGGTCGTCTTGCTGACCGTGTACTCGAATCCACCAGGGCTCTTGAGCGTCCCTGCTGTGGCGTTGCCTACCAGCTGGTCGCGTCCGTCGTCGTAGCCGTTGGGTGCGATCATGTGACCTAGCGTCGCATTGAGCTCGACACTTGCTGCGATGAAGATAGCACCCGAGTCTGCAGCTGTGCCGTTCTGAATCCAGTACCTGAAGTGGTTGCCGCCTTTGAGCGATTCGAGGCAGGTGCCGCCGTCGCCCTGTTTGTAGTTGTACCGCATGATGTTGGTCTGCGGTTTGAAGCCATTGCCGTCACCCAAGTTGGCGGTCTGGTAGCCGCCTTCGCTGATGTTGAGACAGCTACCGGGAGAGAAGTAGAGCGAGCGGGAGAACTCTTCGAATCCAGCTTGGTAGAGGACGCCAGGGTCGGATTGGCTAGAGACGATAACATTGAGTGGCTCGCCGTGACCAGATGCGGTGTTGCCGGTGAGCATCGAGCCGCCGTTGGTGGATGGGCTGTAGTAGCCTTGTGAGTCGCCGCTTTGACGACGGGTGATTGTGGAAGGCAAGGCGGAGGTGAAGGACGATGTGAGCGCCGCTGTGGCCAGCGCCAAGGTTGAGAGTGCGAGAGGACCTTTCATCTTGAGCGAGTGGTGTTGGTTGGTGGTGAGAGATGATACGCTCCGGGCGTGATGGATGATGGGTATTATATGCAAACCCTTCGTATGGATTGAGAAAGTGTATGCGTCCAGCGCTGAGGGTGACGGGTGGCGAGGTGTCGTGTCGGAAGGAGGAAGGTAGGGAGTTAATGTTAAGGGGGAAGCGTTGGTCGTGTGAGGATCAAAGTTGACCGACATAATCATGCCGGAGAGAGCACAGCATTGCCACTGTCACTCCACGAGAAGGGCAAGCGGGGGGTCTCACCCTCACGCAGGCCTGCGGAATAGGGTTTCGAGGGAGCGCATTATGCATTGAAACAACAAGCAAAGCAAATCTTAGACTCCAATCGACGCCAAGATCGCCGTCTAAGCTTGTCGCCGCCGCCACCTGGCATTTGGTAAAAAGGCTCGGCTGTGAGCCAAAGATTTCTGCTCGACGCGCAGATTACTTTGCTCGGCAGGAGCATTTTTTGGTCTACCGCGAGCTTTCACTTTTGCCGATCTTGTCCAAGACGCTGGAGAGGATCGGATATGAGGTTGAGCTAGAGCTTACGTATGACGTTCCCATTCGAGACTTGGATAGCGATTCAATAGCACATTTGCTAGTTCAAGTCAAGCGCAACGCTACGCTGTAGCTGTTTATGAAATTATTGACCTGTCACACGTCTCTGGCGGCGATCATTTCATTTTGCACATGGTTTTTTCAACTACACTGTAGTCGATCTAGACCAATGCAAGACAGCAACACCATCGAGCATGGCACAGCTTTGAGTGCTCGACGCTCGACAGACAGCTTTTCGTGGACCGGTCGTGTTCGCGAGACAATGGCTTTGAATGGGTGCGAGATGGCAGAGGGAGAGGGCAAAAGTCGGCGAATTTCATGCCGTGAACTGCAGTAGGAACACCGGTTTTGAGTCGCGATGCACAGCCCTGGTGACGGAGACTCGGCGCGAGGTTGAAGTTGAACAAGCTCAGGGTCCAGCGAGACAAGACACCGACGAGTTCGGACAGGACAATGATGTTACGCCTGTTTTGTCAACATTGACCACTTATCCTCTCGTTTGTTTAGCGCACAACGCTCTTTCCTGCCTCCAAGTCGTAGCTAGGTGAAGCAACTACCTTGTTGAGCAGCTTCATGCGACACCAAAGGCATCAATGGACCTCCTCGATCTGCCTCTCAGCGTCGTGAACCTGGGATGCGTAGAGACGGCGGAAGATGGACCCGACACGGCCGAAAAGGTTTCCACGACTGGCCGATTTCGCGCGGTAGGCGGTTCGAAGAGCAAAGTCCGACGGCCGACAAAGCCATTTCACTCGAAAAGAGACCCTTAAAAAGTGGCTTTGCAACCCCGCGCGTTTGGTGCGCTTGCTCAACGCCCTTTGTGGGGTTGTTTTCTGCGCCTTGGCTACGGATCCGTTGTGGACAAATGAAGCTGTCAGACAGGATGCAACCCTGATTTGAGAACAATGATACGAAAGTATCGACAGTGGTGATGACTGAGTAGAATGTTTGAGAGGAAATGTGACACTGCGAGTGTCGGAAGGAGGAAGGTTCTGCGGCTAGGTGATGTGGGGGGACATGCGGGTTGACAGAGTCACAGTGCGGAGAGAGAGAGAGACTCAGGAGGACAGAGCGTTGAATCGCGTTGCCGCGACAGCCGAAGACGCTCGAGCTTTCTTTCTCGGAGCAGAGAAGCGACCAGCTGAACCCTTCCTCTTTCTCGCACCTATGGTTGTCCAACTACCTCTCACCCTCAGCTCCTCTCCAACACCTGCGGTGCCCCACACTTTCGGAGCTCGTCGAATCCGTTACTCTGTCCGGTCGAGAATATAAGCCCCGGCTCTTCTGGCTTTGCTTCTTCCCCGTTGGCCCCGTGAAGATCGTCGACCACTACCATTCCCTCCCATCAGAACTCGATCACCATGACGGCAACCACCAGCGGTCTCAAAGTTCCCTTCCCACAGGACCAGAACCTGCACACTTTCCTCTTCAGCAACCCGCTCCAACATCATCCCAACCATTTCGCCGACAAGTATCCCAATCACACCTTCGACGGCACTCCCATCCCCGAACAGCGTCCCATCTTGGTCCACGATGGCACAGGTGCACAGCTCAGCTGGGCTAGACTTCGTGCCGATAGCTTGCGTCTTGCACGCTCCCTCCAAACTTTGACCGGCGCACCGCCTGCTTTCGTCTCCGACCCCAAAAATCCTCGCGAGCCCATCCACGCTCCTCGAAGCACTGTCCTTCTGCACATTCCCAACGGCATGGTGTGGCCTCTCGTTGCACTCGGCACCGTCGCGGCCAACCTCACCGTCTGCCCCATCTCGACCTATCTCAGCCCACGTGAGCTCGCTTACATCCTTGCCAAGGCTCGTCCTCAGGTCCTCTTCACTACCGTCGGCGCAGAAGGAGAGGTGCCGCTTCGCAAAGCACTTCAGCTTCTCCTCGACTCGCCTCCCACCGACAACGGCCAGGTCAAGGGCGAAGAGATCAAAGCTTGGGCTCGCCAGCTAGCAGCAGATTGGGACCAAGCCAAAGCAGCGCGAGCCGAGAAAAGCAACCAGATTCCCTTCCGTTGTCGAAGGGTGTGGACCGTCGATGTGTCGTCCGGCATGGATTACTACGGCAACAACATGAACAGACTCGGTGTTGCATCTGCACATGATCCTCGTGACTGGACTCATCTCTTGCTGCCTCCACCGGGAAGCAAAGCTGAAGGCAGCATCGCTAGCCTCGACAGGCCAGCATTCACTCCGGCGCCCATGACTCCTGAAGAGCAGCAGAGGAGGGTCGCCTTCGTTCTGTGGTCAAGCGGTACCACAGGTCAGAGCAAAGGTGTACTCATCAGCCATCGTGCTCTGGTGAGCAATACTTTGGGTGTGTGGGATACAAACCCTCATTTCAGCGGCACATCGCGTGGCTCGATCGGTGGTGGAGAGCGCTGGATTACTTTGGCTCCTTGGTACCATGTGTATGGGTGAGTACGACTCGGTGAACTTCTGCTGATACGATAACGTTGGATGATGCTGACGACTACTTTCTTCTTTCTACTTACTGCAGCCTTGCGACCGTTTTGCTTCCCACCGTCGCCTTCGGCACAACCCTCGTCATCCCGGCTTCTCCCAAATTCGACCTTGGTTACTATCTCCGTCTCGTCACGCGCTACCGTGCCACCTTTAGTCACATTGCGCCTGCCGTTGCTGTCGCGCTTCGTTCTTGCCCTCACTTGGATCCGGCCGCTCTGCAGAGCAAGGGTATCGATCTCTCGAGCATCGCCGCTTTCCTCACTGGTGGTGCACCCGTTCCCGTCGAGGTGGTTCGTAAGGTGTATGAGCGTACGGGCAAGTACATTCAGCTTGGCTACGGCACAACCGAGACGTGCTCCACCTCTCAAACAGGTGGGCTAGGACTGGACGCCGATGGCAACATTGTGCGTGACGAGCTCGGAAGCGCAGGCTTCCCCTGTCCCAACACCGAGATTCAGATCCGACCTTTGCCAGGGACGAGTCAAGAGCAGGCCGAGCAACGAAGAAAAGAGATTCAGGATACATCGCGCCAAGCTCGAGCGAAAGGAGAGCGTGCGCCGCTCGACCCAGGGATGGTTGGCGAAGTGCTCATTCGTGCACCCGCTGTCATGTCTGGCTACTTTTCTGGTCTGTCTTCCGAGACCCACTCTGCTCTCGATGTCGCATTGACCTCGTCTGCGTTTACCGACGACGGCTGGTACAGATCGGGCGATGAAGGATGTCTCGACGTCAACGGTCGGCTGTGGATTACGGGTCGTACCAAGGAGTTGATCAAGGTCAAAGGCTTCCAAGTACCACCGGCAGAGCTGGACGACTTGTTCGCGACGCATTCTGAATTGGTCGATGCAGCAGCAACAGGCTTTGTGGAAGACAAGTCGACGGGCGAAGAGCAGGTGCTTCTGCTTGTCGTGCCGAAGGATAAGAGTGTATTGTCGGAGGAGCAAAAGATGCACGACTTGGCATCGCGATTGCACAAGTGGGTTGGGGACAAGACGGCGTACTACAAGTGGCCGAGCATCTATCTTTTCTCGCAAACGGCTCCTAGGAATCCCACGGGCAAGCTGCTGAGGAAGGATATTGCGGCTTGTCAAGGTCATCGTGTAAAGATTGTTAAGCAGTCGCGGAAGGTCACTTCGCCCGGTGCGGTGGCTAAGTTGTAAACCATGCAATCGGATCGCACATGCTCGTCGAGTTCGTTTTGCTGCGCATGTGTAGCGCATGTGCATCTCAGAGTTGAAACGCTCTTGAAATGACTAGCGATCCGAGCGCCAGACCTTGCAATCGTCGCAGCACCAAGGCTCGTGTGGGTTGGCACGGCCTAAGTCACGGTTGACAAGTCACGGTTGACAAGTCCGTGCATCACTGGGGAGCGCAGCAGCTGAAGTGAACTACTGCGCCTCACCCGCGATGTGCGCAAATGAAGTTGCGCAGAACCCCTCCGCAGACATACATCTGATGAAGGACGACTTTTTTCCTGCGCTTCGTTTGCTCCAATGTGAATCCTCGACGTGTCCTGAGCTCTAAGCTGCAGCGCTCAGACCCTTCTTTTCGCTCACCACTATCAGAGATCGTCAACCCGTCTTCAACCTCGTCAATATCAGCAGGTCCTACGGGCTTGGGACCACTGTTACCCGATGACATCGCCAGATGGTGAACTCGATGAACTCGGCTCCGGGCAGAGCGACGCTCCGACTGCCGAGCAGGGTCCAACTCAGGGTCAGCTTGAGGCGTCGCAGCATGATCCTTCTCCCCCGCTGTCACACAACTCGACACGATCTTCTCATCCAACATCTTCCCATCCGACACAAGTGTCCGTTTACAATGAAGTAACCACAGATCGAGTCAAGCAAGACCCCGGTGACGCAGCCGTCCTGTTGCAACACGCATCCGATCCAGCCACGCAGGCGCGACAAGACGACCCAGCCGTCCAGTTGCGACACGCATCGGATCCACCCACGCAGGCTCGACAAGATGACGATCCAGCCGTCCAAGCTCGACGAGAACGCCAGGCGGCCATTCAAGCTCGACGAGAACGCGAGGCAGAGGATTCTCACCAGAACGTCTGCGTGGAGCTGGACATGATGCCGCACGAAGGAGCACAGACCCGACGCGACATTGTCGATTGGCTCTCATCAACGGCTTCAGCGGCCGTGCCGTCGTCGAAACGAGAGAGACGAGCTAGCGAGTCCAGCAGCGTCTTGTCTGCGTACGTCGACAAGATCCTTGATCCTGATTTCGCGAAGGGCGGCAAAGACCTCAGCACCACACGCACGGCTCCTGCTTTTCGACCTCTCGTGAACAAACGCAAAGCACAGCAAGTTCCGTCACGACGTCACCCAGGATGCGACGCATGCAAGGCTCGCAGGCGTAAGTGCATCAACACCTCGAGAACCCGGAGGACGTGCGACAGCTGCCACCAAAGCCATATTGCCTGCAAGCGCAACGGGGTGCACGTGACAGCGAGCTTCAACGCTTCAATTGGCAACAGTCTTTCGACTGGTCGACATGGATTTCACTGGGGGCAGGGTTCCGAGCTTGTCGCCAACTCCAAAGCCGGCGCTGGACACCGAGAAGTCCAAACGTCCGAGAGCGAAAGTCGTGACACCGAACAGCTTGTGCAGGACAGCACCGAGAGCGACGATGACTCCGAGGACGACTCTCGTGACCGCCAGGAGCCTCCACGCAAGAGAGCGAGAGCTGACACCCTCGACAGACACACGATCAACCTCGTAAGAGACGTCCAAGCCGCCCTCCAACGCTTCAAGAGGGTCGTCCCAACAGCAAAAGCGCTCCTTGCATTCCGACCAACACTCCGACTGCTGCAGGAAGACCTCGACGACATCGCCCACAAGTTCTCAGAGCCGTTGCTCTCTTCGATCTCGCTCAACCTTGATCGCATTCGGGAAGAGTGCATCGGTAGGGACCTCAACCGACAAAATGAAGTCAGTCAGCAGCGCGCGATCTGGCTCGCGCAGGCCCTGGTCGATCGTAGCCTATCTCACATCTTGACACTGCTCGACGACGTCTGAATGCCAATCTCATTCTCTCTCTGCAGTAACGGCGTGGAGGCATACAGTGAAGTGAATCGGTATTGATTAAGTGTGACTGAGATAGTGAGAAAGTTGAAGATGAAATGGTGTGCGATGAGGCCCGACGAGCGAGCGTTTAATGGTCGACGCCCTGTACGACACGGGGGTATTGTTGGCGGATCATTTCGAACAGTTCTGGGTTCTTGCCCTGGAGCACGTACGGGTCCTCAGCAAGCGCGACAAAGTACGTGCTGACACCCGAAGCGATGCTTCCAGCACCGACACTGAGCGCGATGTTGAAGCCCAGACCAAAGGCGACGAGCAAGATGATCGAGTAGTAGCCCGAGTCGTTCTGCAAGTACCTCGGGTTGGTCTTTTGCTCGTAGATGTAGGCGAAGAGTGCTGTGAGCAGACCGACGATGAAGGCACCGCAGTTGAATACGATGTTTACCAAGCTGTCGTTGATGAGCGCGTCGATACCACGGTCTTTGAGCAACGACCAAGTCTCCTTGGCGGCACGGATGTAGCCGTTGCCGTAGAGGGCGATGTTGATGTAGGCGTAGCGGTTGAAGTACTCGACGAGGGCGGTGATGCAACCAACACAGCAGCCGGCGACACAAGCCAGAATCGAGCCGACCAAGTCTCCGTCCGAAGCGGCTTGGTTCTGCAGCAGGTTGAACAGAGCACGCAGCATGTCGAGGATGGCGACGATGAGCGAACCGAAGCAGATCGAGCCCAAGCTGTATGTCATGGAACGTCGAAGTGCACCCCAAGCGGCGTGGGAGACCTTGTTGACGTTGTAGTAAGCAACGCCAAAGATGCCCGCTACGGTGGTGAAGGCGACGTTCTTGATCACCTCAGAGATCCAGTAGTAAGCGAAAACGACAAAGACCATGAGACCGATGACGGAGGCGTTGCTCGAGCTGCTGCCCGCTGCCTGACCCGAGGGCTCGAAACGTTGGTAGACGGCGACGATGGTCCAGCTGACCCAAGCACTGAAAGCAGTCTCGACGATCAGACCACCGAGAGCGACGACGTAGACGCTCTTGTACTGCTCTGCGGTGCGAATGACGGTGACGAGGATCAGCTTGGCGAGGGGAATGCGTTTGCGCATGAAGAAGTAGGCGATGACGCTGAACACGGCAAAGATGGTGAAGATGATGGCTGCCGAGGTGTTGCCTCGAACCCAGAGGTAGACGCAGAAGGCGACGTTGCTGAGCGTGGTGAGAAGAAGGGTAGCTTCGAGGATGAACTTGGGGAAGGTGCGGACGAGCAAGATGTAAATGAACGAAAGACCGAGAGCAACGGCACAGCAAAGCATGAACAGGATGGCAGTCTGGCCGTTGAGCGTGCTACCTGCGACATTGCCTTGACCGATGGATTCGTTGATGTTGGAGTTGGAGTAACCGCGAAGACAGATGACGGAGACGGCGATGAACCCGCCAAAGACGAGGAGGAATAGGACGAGGAAGATGGGGTCGTTGAACTTGGGTTTGGGCTGCAGACGTTCGCCTTCGAAGCCTTCAGGTTTGAGGGGCTGCTTGGAGTCGCCGCCGTAGTACTGCTGTTGAGGAGGGCCCTGTGGCTGCTGTCCGTTGTAGTACTGATTCTGTGCGCCGTTGGGCTGACCTTGGTAAGGACCGGGAGCGTACGAGTTTGGAGGCTGCATCTGGGGAGGTGGGTATCCACCCCCTCCTCCGCCGCCATACGAGTACTGTTGCGACATGGTTTGTGAGGACGTCTAGGGAGGTTGAAGGTACGAAGATGATGGTAGTGAAGGGAATCAGAGAAAGAATCGGATGGAAATGGGATGTCGAAAACAGCTCATCCAGTGGACGAAGCAAAGCAAAGCGGGTTGATGCATCATGTTGTGTGCGCCAAATCAACTTCGGAGTGCGAAAATGGAAAAAGAGCAAAAAATGTCGAAAATAATTGGTCTAGACTTGCCGACTTTTCAACGCGTTCACCGGTGCAAGAGCAGTGTCGGCGCATGTTTGACAGCCAAAGAATTGCCAAGATCGACAAGCGGCATGTGGCTTTTGCTTCTCTGCATCTTCCGTGAGCCTGTGACGTGAGCGTGCCGTCCCAACGTGGGAGCATAACCGCGCAGGGCCTCTTTGTTCTGCGCAACCTCCTATCACCATTGTCTCGATATGGAACAGGTCGTCTGAATCGGCGGTTCGTGGATCGACCGCATTGCTGCGAATCCAAGCGAGCTTCCCGACTTGAAACCGGTGAGAGTGGTTCGGTTGCAGCAAGAATAGAAATCATGTACCATCCTTTGCTTTGCCGAGCTCCATCATCCGCACTGCCGCTGCGACTTTTTCAATGGAAGATGCACGATGAGCAACGCGCTGCGAATCATGGCGTTTCGTGAAAACGTCGAAAAACATCGTAAAAAAGCTGGACTTTTCCGTGTATGTGAGGTCGTATGTATGGACACTACCGCCAAAATCAGCCTGGCTCGTCCGCGGAATTCGCCGATTTTTCCTCCACATCCCGTGGAAGAGTTACACAAGACCTGCATAATCTCAACCCGAGCTTGGCGATCGGGCCACCTTGCACAACAGTCAGAGTGGTGGCTCGGAAGGGTGTTGTTTCCGATGCAACCAAAAGTGAATCAGCTTCTCGTGTCCGCGGAAGTCTGTGCTTGCCTAAAAGCCAAAAGCCACATCAGTCATCTTAAGCTTTGGTAGACATCGTACGACGACCTTGGCGTTCTCATGGATATATAGCGACAGCAACACCGGTCACGGCATCATCACCCTTCTCCTCACGCATTCATCCTTGCCGTCACCGTCACAAATTTCTCCAACATGAGCACATACACTGTCGGGCTCAAAGCCTTGTTGCCCACGCTGGGTCTCATCTACGGCTTCCAAGCAGCTTGTGCCAGCATCGCCGTCCCCCTCAAGACCGAAAAGTACTACGATCTATGCGGTTCACTCGGATTCATCTCAGCGGCGGGCGCATCGCTCTACATGCCCTGGATTCGCGCACGATACGTTGACGGCTTCAAAAACATCTCACTTCCCACATCCTTGTCTGCTTTCCATCCTAGGCAAACCATTATGACCGGTCTCACCCTCTTCTGGGCCATTCGTCTCGGCAGCTTCCTCTTCCAGCGTATCAAAAAGTCGGGTGGTGATAGCCGTTTCGACGAGATCAAGCAGAGCCCTCCCAAGTTCTTCGGTGCATGGATGATGCAGGCCACCTGGATCGCCATCACTGCTCTCCCCGTCTACCTGGTCAACTCGATCCCCAAGGTGTCCCAGCCTCCTCTTGGTCCTCGTGACTACGTAGGTCTCGCCATCTGGATCGCAGGTATGGGTCTCGAAGTCACTGCCGATCGTCAAAAGTCGCAATGGAGACAAGACAGGGAGGACGGCAAGCACAAGGAGCCATTCATCAGCTCGGGCGTTTGGAGCTGGTCCCGACATCCCAACTACTTCGGCGAAGTCAGTCTCTGGGCTGGTCAGTTTGTTCTTTCCACCTCCGCCATCGCGAGCGCAGGCACTTTCTACCCGACTTGGGCTGTCGGTCTCGCTGCTCTCAGTCCGTTGCTCGAGTACGGTCTGATTCGCTTCATCTCGGGTGTACCTATGCTCGAAGAGAGCGGTGACAAAAAGCACAAGGACAACCCCGATTGGAAGAGGTACAAGCAGCAGGTGCCGTGCTTTGTGCCATTCATTGGATCCAAGAACTGATTGCGTTTGAATCTTTTTGTCGCTTTAAAAGAATCTCCTTATTGATATCGTTCCTAGCGGCTTGCTCAGCCCCCCTCATCACACGTAATGACATGGCGGCGTAGATATCCGCACGTGCTGTCATCTCTTCGTTTGTGTCTCCGAGATCCGGACGGCGAGCTGAGATGAGTGCGAGAAAGTTGCTTCGCCAAGAATGGCTGCCGAGACTCGCCTCTGAGGATGCATCAGGAACGGACTGTGATATAGATGAAGTCCAATGAAAGACTCGTAGCCTTGTGAGCTTTTGATTGCGGAAAGAAGGGTGACGTTTTTGCATGAACATTTATAGGCAGCCGAGTATAACCCGCCGGGAAGCGAGCTTCTATCGTAATATTGCGACGCTTCCGTTGGAGAGTTTTTGTCAAAAGATTCCGACTCCCGCATGTTGAACAACGGTGATGCCAGCTTGACAGATTGACGTTTGCTTCCATGGACATGTGCTGGTCACCTTCGAGTCCGCAGATGACGTTGCAAACTCGAGAAAAGCTTGATTGAACTACAGTGAGGGACGTTTGACGGCACTGATAGCGACTCACGCTCTCTGCTTGGCGTGGTATGCGAGAGGTTGTTTCTACGATGTGACTACTCGTTGCGTGACGCACGAGATCGTGCTCTTCTACTCGTTGCAATCGACTGTACGAGCGGAGTTGGCAGTATAAAGCAAGCCTGCTCCTCCTCACCGTTCCCATTTTTATCCCCTCAAAGCTGATCACCCCCATCTTCGACCTTGCCAAGAATGTGTCACAGGAGACAACGCTACTCATCTGCTGCCAAATTCATGTCTGAGACTCGACCCGAGCCATTCACCTCTGCTCGAGCGCCATCTATCGTCGCAACTGCCACCACCAGCATGATTGCACCGCCTTCTTACTCAGAAAGCACATCTCTCGAATCGACATCACGGCTGCCTCTCAGCCAAACCACGACACTTCGCATCGAGCGCTCTATTAACGGTTGTAAACTTCATGATTTCAGCGTTCGTAACCCCGACACTGACAAGCTCTTGCTATACGTTCAAGCAAAGCCCTACTCTCTCAAGGGTAAGAAGACCATGCACGATCACGAGGGTGCACCCATGTTCGAGTTCAAGCGCAGCAACCATTCCCCCAAAAAGATCTACACTGCCTATGCCTGCCATGACTCGGATCAAGTCTTGTTCACCATCAAGCAGACAGACTTCCACAGACCGGCGTTCGACATCTTCATAGACGCGAAAGGTGACCAAGCCCGGTTGACAGAGCAGAGGTGGGAGCTCAATGGTCAGCTTGGCAAGAGCAAGATGAACATCACCACCAAAAGAGGTGCTCCTGTCGCTAGCATCACTAGAGACTACGACTCCATGTACGCACCTTGTGGTGAGTAGCTCTTTCCTCAGAGGATCCATTCTAACATAGTCGCTGAATCTTTCGGTCTTTGTGTTACGGACGTCAGCTATTACACAGGCATACGACGTCACTGTGGTCGCAGGCTTTCCCGCAGAAATCGTTTCTACCGTCTGCATCTGCATGGCCGAGGCTTACATCGGAACTTGCCATTGACTTCCATGTCGAGGTCGCTTCGTCGATCTTTCGTCGGTCGATATCTCGCTTTCTCTTGCACATCGCGACCGTTACCAAGGAATTTGAACAAAGTCTCCGTTTACTGCAAAAGGAGCGTGATTGCCAATCAGCTGGCCGGTTGGCCCTTCGTCGTCGAGCGTTGCTAGATGGACGTAGACAGCTGCACCTTCCTCGAGTGTTCGCATACCGGTGAAGTTGTTGAATGGAGTCTTGACATGACCTGGCGAGGCGGCGTTTACTTTCAAGTTTGCTGTCGAGCGCAATGCGAGGAGCAATAGAACGTGTCAGCATTCGTCACAGCATTCCAGACACAGAAAGAAACACGAAAGCAACCTACGTTTGGTGTGCTCCGGCAAGTTCTTAGCCTGCATCACCGTGACCATGTTGAGAGCTGCTTTTGACGTGTTGTAGACCATAGCGCCTGTTCGGGCGGCTTCCAAACCGCTCGCGAACTCAAGCGAACCTCTTGCAGACGAGACGTTGACGATCCTTGGCTGCTCAGACCTGGCTAGAAGCGGGAGCAAAGCGTTGGTGACGGCCACAGGAGCAGCAACGTTGGTGGTTAGCACGCTGACCATGTCTTGGGCCGTCGTGAGCTCGACTTGCAAAAACATGTTGTTGCTGCCCTTTCCGGCGCGGCCAGGTGGAGCACTCACACCGGCATTGTTGATGAGCACATCGAGCGGTCCACCTTGCAAGGGACCTGATGCTTTGGAGAGCTGTTCAGCTGCCGCATCGATCGATGTCTGGTCGTCGACGTCTAGGACGATGCCTGACACTTTTGCCGTTTCTGAAAGGGTTGCGCGCAATGTTCGGACGGCTTTTTCGACCGTCTCGCTGCGGCGACCGCTGAGAGTGACGTGAAAGCCGTGCTGGCTCGCCAGGAGATAAGCAGCCGTGAACCCGATGGCTTGAGGGTCCGTGCTGCCTGTGATGAGAGCTGTGCGTTGATGGTCGATTGCCTTGCTAGAAGCCATTCTGGAATCGAAGGCGACAATGTTGCGAGTGAGAAGCGCGAAGGCGGCGGGGAGTTTTTGAGGTCTTTATATACTCATGAGCTGTTGCCAGTTTGAGCGGAGCTTCGACACATTGCTGCGCAGCAAAGGAAGACGGACAACCACGCATGAATGTTGAAATGAAGCTTACGATTAAGCGAGAGAGAGAGGTGTCGCGCTATTGGGCAGGCGGTTCAACTCCATTGTCGAATCTGACGAACAAGCGAGAGACATGCTTGGCTGGTAGGACTGCTCCATGGAGCTCCGGGTTCGGGTCTTGACTGGACCCTGACAACGTCGTGATGATAAGAGTGCTGTCAATTTGCGAAGGAGATCGCCTTGCACTTGCTTCTACGACAAGATTGGTAGTGCCAGTACAGGACGTTGCGATGGTCCATCACGTACGCAAGACGTACGCAAGCAATAGGCAAACGGAAGCTTCTGCCTCGCCCTCTCCTCGGCATTCGGTTCATTTCGTGGACGAATGAGAGTTCGAGAATCCTGTCAGAACAACCCTCTGCGCAAAGTGGTTAGACATTGAACGAAGACTTCATTTGAGGCGACTGAGCCTTTTGTTCGATGCTACAGTGCATGCAGCCAGGTTCTTTTGTCCACGGCGGCTACAGTGCGGGAACCCACCTGCAAAGAAGGAGGGGGCATAAAAGGAAGTTCTTGAGCCTTGCTCACACTACGACCAGTGTGCATCTTTCTTCTTGCTCGATCTATCTCTTAGATGCCCGCCAAATAACTCCTCAGTACTTCGAACATGGATAGCGCGCACTCACCAGCTCAGTCATCGCTCTATCACTCGGCAGCATCCTCAGCACCGCTTGAGGAAGGTGAGCTTCAAGTCAGCTGCCAATTGCCGCCCGATCTACGTCGCACAATGGACGAGCTCGACGCTTTGCTTGGCATCACACCTGGATTCAGGCCGGAGACGGTGCCGGAAGAGCCTTGGCGCTATTCCATGACGACGTCACTGCCAAAAGGCGATGCGCCGTCAACGGTACAGCCCAGCCAGATTCACGACTCTAAGGCCGCTGTCATTCAAACTGCCGCTGAAACAGGCCTACGAAACTCTCAGCCGGCGACAGAAGCCTCCGTCATCGCTGTCTCTCGGCCTGCGGTCGATGCATTTGGATATAGCCAGACCCAAAGCTTGCAGGCCGGATCACGCTCGGATCCTTTAGCTGCGCCCACGAGTGGGGACACCTTTATGGCTCACACTACGGTGCCAGCATCGGCTGCGGCAGAATCGGCGCATCCCGACATTCAGTCAAAAGCGGCAGATCAAGCTGGCTACGATTCAAGCTCCTCAGCCGATAGCGAACGTCCAGTAGGGCTAGGCCACAGGCGACGTCGGATCAAGCTCTCCTCATCATCCCCACCAGAAGGAGTGAGTACCACGCAAGCAGCAAACGCCTCCTCAAGCAATCACGATTCTCAGGTAACCACCGTTATCAAGTCTGAGGATAGACAGATTGGAGCTGGCGCGTCAACGGTACAGCTCATGGTAGGGGTAGGCGAGGAAACCAAGTATCAGGTTGATGTTGACTGGATCGACAAATGTGACTGCTGCATCAGAGCCGGTATCCGGTGTTACACAGTAGCTGGGAGTGTCCATCGCGCCAAAGCTTGTCAGAACTGCTTCATTAAACACTTCAAATGCACTGTCGGTGGAGAGCGGGTCTACAAGAAACCGCCTCCCAATCCCAAACAACGAAAGCGGAAGACAAATGCTGAGCTCGATCCAGATGCAACATTCAAGTCACACGCTAGTCCAAGCACCTCTACGAAGCGTCCGGTACTTCGACCAGCACAGAGCGACCAGCCAACGGGAACAATGCTGCACAGAAAGACCTCGCTTCATTCGAATGCTGCTAAGCACAACCCAGCACTTCTCGCCTTTGAGTCTCACCGACCTCAGCAAGCAAAGCCCACAACGGTCCGCAAGCCAGTGCAGAAGTCATTGACGTCATACGTTGGACCTACGAAGGAAAACTCGGATACCTCTTTCTCACCGGAGGCCAGAAGAAGTAAGCAAGCAGAACTGCCCGGTACCTTGAGCAAGTCAGCCACCCTCACCAAGGACGACGCTCGAAAGCAGACGAAGGAGGCGCAATCCAGCTCCGCTCAAGGGCAAGCTGCGATCGTAGTCAGTCCAAGCCAAAAGGAGAGCGACGAAAGTGTTCCGGGGAAAGCGGGCTCCTTTGTGGAAGCAGCTGATCCGACTTCGGAATGTATGCCTGCGCCCTATATGGCACAATTTACACTTGGACTCATCGATTCTATCCAAGCGACCATTCGACGCTGTCAGGGTCACATGGCTCAGATTCCAGATTACCAGACCAAGCTCCTTGTACTCGAGGAGATTCTTGAAGACTTGCTCAAAGACATTGCTAAAGTACTCGATCAAGAAAAGAGCGCTTTCGACCGCAACAAACCGGAGTATTGGACTCTTGGACATCTTCGAGATTACCTAAAGGGCATCTTGAACAAGTGTCAGCATGCGCGCGAGACTACAATTGGACAAGAGTTGAATACATCGGAGAAGTTGGGCAGGCAGATCGTCGCTATCGCAAAGAGCGAGACGCTCTTTGATCGGTGCTTGACGCTTATCTCGATGCATGCGCAGAAGGAAACGGCATAAGATACTGTTGTCCGCCTCAGAAAGTGTAATGTAAATATGAATGTTATTGAACCGATCCCGAAAAGCTATGTGATATGCTATAGCTTTGTAGAGCATAGTCGCCGGATATGTGGGTAGATCGTGGGCAAGCAAGCGATATTGAAGAACAATGCGTGGTGAAAGCGCTGGTCTATTGATGCATACGCTTAGACCCACTCGTCCATGACACTTGCGCTACGCTTGAAATTGCAGTGGTCCGAAGTCCCTTTGTCTCTCGACGACCTGTGAAGCCCACTTAACGTGCATGCGTGAGAAGGGTTGCTGAGTTGGTTGTCGCTCGTTTCATTTGAAAGTCTTTTCAAAAGATAGAAGACTTGAGCAGCAAGGAAGACGGATCTGTCTGCTTCCTTTCGCACCATCAACTCCTCATCATCGAATCAACGATCATCAAAATGCCATCATTGTCGTCTCAGCTGCGTTTGCAAACGAAGGCCTCCGCCATCGACGATGTGCCCAGCTTTCCCGATAGCGACGAACTAGACAGTCCGGAAGGCTTGACGTTTCGTCTGAAACGGGCCACCAAGGAATCACGGCCAAAGCCGTTCTGCGTGCTCGCCCCGAAATCTACCTCTACATCCAATGCGATGACCGGCAAACAAAGGGCCACATGCATGGAAGAGGACGAGAGCGAAGACGAGTCAAATTTCGAAGCCCCAGCGAGCGAGAACCTGATCGGCACAGATGCTCAGCTGCAGCAAGAACCGAATCAAGAACAAAGGGAGAATTTGCCCATGTCGAATTCTGCACGTCTAAGCATTCTGACTCGTGGAAACTTCTGGATCCGGCGAGGAAGGTCAGGTTTGCAGACAACATGCAAGAATCGACCGAGTCAATGGATGCACCTCGCACTACAAGGCATTACTCGTCTGTCGGAGGTATAGGGGACGTCGAAATGACTCAGGTGAAGCAAGAAGATCGATCTCATTTGTCAATGGAGCCTTTGACAGGCAGCGTGGAAGGCAGCAGCAGCGTGGGCAGGGTCAAGGTTGAGTCCAATCATTCTGCCATGTTAGCCGTGCCAGCATCCTCAGCACCATGTAGGAACAGTGGCCAAGTTTTACGGTCCAGCACTGCCACTTGCGAGCGAGCAACTGCCTCTGTAGTCCCGTCGATCGTCGTCACTGCAGCACCAGCGAGCGAACAGCAGCCAATCGTCAAGACAGAAGAAGCATCGCGACCTTTGATGCCACGCACTCTTAAAGCCCTCCTCTCGAGTACTCATGGATACGCATCAGAGTGCCTGGCACTCGTCCACCTCCCCACCGATCGATTGCTCCTCTGCTTTCGACGCCTAGCGCACGATGTATTGCAAGCGTCGGGCTCGTCTTTTCAATCTACCATACGCTTCCGGAACGTTGAGAAGAAGACACTGAAACGGCTACGTGACATCCTCAAAGATGTAGTCGCTCTGACGACGATCGTCAAGCTGTCGCCATTCGAAGTGTCTGCTGACACGTGGGAAGCGGGCAAGGCACGATGCGTGAGACGGTTGCATTCGATCGTTAGATTGATCAACGATGCAAGCAACGCACAAGGCGCAGCTCATAGGACGAGCACACAGCCGACAGTGAAGTTGGAACAAGTAGTCTGACGGACAGACGAAGCTTGAAGAGTCATCACTTGATGATGATCGTATCAGAAACATGTATTTTCTCAAGGGGTTTTGTGTCACTATTTTTCGTCCTCGTTTTTCTTCTCACGACTTTTTTGGTTTTGATTAATTCCATTCCAAAGCATTGCTCAAAGGTGAAGGCTGCTGCTTCGTGCCATTGGTATAGCTGAGCTCCAAAGGCGATTCTAGCGTCAATTTCTAGCTCGAATGTCGGAACACTCACAACCGAGGCGATGCTGTTGGTGAAATCGTTCTATGGCTAGCGAAGAGAAGCCTAGCGGGGCCGTCATTCGTCAGGCAGGATGCGAAATGTCTTAGGCGAAAGACTGAAGCTTGACTGCTTTCGCTATTGCCAACGCTCAAACATCTCGCGTGAGTCGAGGTCCTGGACATTGTCGAATGTAGAGGATTCCGTATCGATGCGCGGATATGTGCTTCTGCATCTGCAAACAGAGATCTTCGTTGTCTGAATGCAGGTTGAAACCGTCAATTTTTAAGCGAGCTGCAGCGTCGCTTTTCCGGTGCAGTCCACGTCAGATGGCACCAAAGCTTGGATTCAAAACTCGGCTCTCCAGAGAGTCAAGTCAAGATCGAACGATGCCCCTGTAATGACCTCGCTAAAGCTACACTCAGCTTTGAAAGCTGTAAGTATCGAATCTCGATAGCAGCAAGCAGGTCAAAGAACTTCGCGACCCATCTTTCTTCTTGTATTCGAAGGTTGATGGTGGAGCCTGGAGGCTGACAGTTGCTGCCGCAGCTGATCTTGCAGCTTTGCGGAACAGAAATGGTCGGAGCTCGAATTGATGTCGGAACGCGCACAAACGATCGACGATGCCGGCGTCCAACAGCGAAAATTTCTATTACAGACTTGGTCTTCGGCACGAAGCTCGACCTTGTCTTCAAGGCTTGAAAGCTTATCAGGTCTTGGCTGGATTTTCAAGCAATGGACTGACTCAGTCTTTGCACCGTGGACCAGCCTACTCGGCTAGAATCGCAGATGGCCAAATCCAAGGACTTTAGAAGGCGAGGAACAAGGGGCGTTCATTAGATGATAAAATTCGCCCACACTCAGACAAAAGGGAAAAAAAGCTCGGCTAAGACGATCTACGGTAACAGGGCGCTAAAAAAGGCACGCCTACGACATGTGAATGGGTGCGAGCTGGCGTCCGCTAGAGCGACCCTGCAGCAAAGTTCACCGCCAATCGCACAGCAGCACACTGCCTCTCTCACATTCGAAACTCGAACTGAGACTCTGTCGATCAGTGCCTGAAACCATGCCGTTGTCGTCTGCTGCCATCCAATGTAGAAAAAATTGAATTTCCAAGAAAAGAAACAAAGAATGGTTGCACGGAGCGAATAGACGAGCTACATCATCGGCTTGGACACAGCGTCTGGTTGCACTCTCTGCCATTGGGCAACGCCCAAATCTTTTAGTGCACCGCCCTTTGCTTTCATGCGACGCATTGAGCGCTGCGAGGGTCCAGTGCTTACTGTTCACCCTCTCAGCTTTGACGGGTCTCGCTAGGTCTTCAGATCGTCCTTGCGCTTCGGATACCCGCAGTCGATCCTCCAAGCCACGTCGATTCTCGCAACAATGAAAAAAAGAGTCCCTAACGCCTCTTCCGCCTAGCAAAACAGTGAAGTTGCTTGTTGCCCAAAAGACGAGTCTCATCAGCGGCAGCTCGGTCCGTCACATTCTGTTGATGTGTTCGTTCTCTTTGGCTTCGACGTCGAGCTTACTTTGCATTTGACTTCCGATGGAACGGCTTGAACCTTGTTTCCGCTCGTGCCTGCTTGGGTCTTATCTTTGACCTCGTCAATTTAGCTACGTGACTGATTCTCCCCTCCCTCACTTCTCTCCGTTTTGCTCAACGGTAACCATCCTCTCGACCATCATCGCCAACTCCACATACGCATCCCTCACACTCGTTCTGACATCTGCTGCCAACCTTGCGGCTACTCAGCAGAGAGCTGCTGCCTTTCAATCCCTGCGTCGCGTTGCGGTGGTAGATCATTACGGAGATCCTCGTCATCAGTCGAAGTCTCATCCCCACGTCAAAGCGGACGATATCTGCAGAGCCTCATAGGCAACCCCAACATGTCCGCCTCAGCTCCATATACACGCTCCCACCCATATTCGATCTTTACTCATTCCGTCGGCGCCAACGTCGCTGGGCACTCTCTGCTTGCTAAGCTCCGTGCCATCGCTTCAGCTGGGTTTGACGGCATCGAGTTATTCCAGGATGATCTCGATGCGTTTGCAGCGTCCGACGAGTTTGATGCGATTCAGAAGCGGGGCGATGCCATCATCTCATCCCTGCCAACGCCTTTCCCCTCGATTATCAATGGACTCACTCCACCTGATTCGCCCATGAACCTCCACCGGCGCTTCTCAGAATCTTCGACCACCAGCGCCTCGTCATCCACCAGCACCAGTGCCACATCTTATACCGTTGATACCACGCGCAAGCACTTTGCAGTAGCAAGCCTCGACGACGATCTGCTCGTACGCAATGATAAGGGTGAGCTCGTCATCGGTCTTGACGGTCTGCCCATGACATATAACGCCTGGGGTACATGCACAGCCACAGCCTATCGACAGGAACTAGCAGCTGCTTCGTATATTGCCTCTTTCTGCGACACGCTCGGTCTGCGCATCTACAGCTTGCAGCCTTTGCGAGACTTTGAGGGTTGGTCCAAATCGGAAGATCAGCTTCTGTCGTTGCGTCGAGCACGTTCGCGCTTCGAGGTGATGCGCATCCTTGGTGCCGATCTGCTTCTCATTTGTTCCAACAATCAGCATGCGCCTGCAACTGTTGGAGATCTTGAGAGGATCGGAAGTGACCTTGCTCAGCTGGGCCAATTCGCCGAACACTTTGGGCCTGTACTTGCCCGTGGCGACGCCAGCTCGGACGGAGCAACGGAGCGACAAGCGAAACCCATCAGGATCGGCTACGAAGCGCTCTCTTGGGGAGCGCACGTCGATGTCTGGTCGCGCGCATGGCAAGCAGTGCAACATGCGGACAGAGACAACGTTGGTCTCATTCTCGACTCGTTCAACACTCTGGCAAGGGAGTTTGCAGACCCATGCACAAAAACTGGCATCACCGAAGCGCACGACGATCCGTTTGCGGTAGTGATGGAGTCGATCAACAAGCTCAGCGGTGTGCCGTCAGACAAGATCTTCTTCCTTCAGATTGGCGACGCGCGCAAGATGGCAGAACCGTTGACACCTTCACCCAATGCAGACGAGCCCAGACCGTCAAGGTTGATCTGGTCAAGGGGCAACCGGCTGTTTCCCTGCGAGTACGAGCGAGGTGCATTCCTACCTACCACCGAATTTGTTCGATCTGCTGTGAAGCAAGCCGGCTACAAGGGGCCTTGGAGCATTGAAGTGTTCAACAGCAGTTTGGGCGTTCAGTGTGAACAAGTGCCCTTCGAACATGCGACGCGCGCCAGAGCTGGTCTCGACCGTCTCGTCGAAGAGGTCTACAAGTGATCCTCAACGATCTCTGTTTGTTCTGACATCGCATTGTCCCGCATCTGGAAAGGGTCAGGCAGCGCTGCTGCTGTCTCGAAACCAAATACCCAGTCTCGCTCTTGTTGTCGCTGCTTTGTTGTCTGTTCTCGTCTCGCTTGCACGCACTTGTTTGGTTTTCTCTTTGTAGGTATAGGTTACGTTTCTTGCTGTCGTCGGGCTGTTTGGATTCAATAGGACATTTGTTTTGCAGTTTTCTTTGCGTGTGAAGGTGCAGACTCGAGGTATCTACTTCAGTCGCGAGTGTTGTGAATCTTTGCGGCTTGCACTTACGCTCCTGAACATCCAGAACCTGCGACTCACTTTGCCCGTCAGCTAGCATGATCGCGCAGCAAGATATGCATTCCGTCTCCTACTGCCTTGGTGGAAGCGAGTGTATTCCTTGCCGCTCGTTGACCGATCTCAACGGCTGCATCGACGATTCGGTGCCACTCGCCATTCTTCAGCGATGTGTGAGAGGAGAGCAAGTGCGAGAGGGAAGCAGTGAAAGCGCCAGCGAAGCTGTCGCCGCAACCCGTGGTGTTGATGACCTGAACCTCGCCAGCAGGGATCGGATGATGAAGTGTCCTATCCGCGTCGATAGTGACGACACCGTGGCGTCCGACCTTGAGCAAGATGGTGGAGAAGAGGCCGGCGCTGATGAGAGATTGCGCCTTGGACAGCATCGTTGGGTCAATGATCGAAGAAGAGATCCGCAAGGAAGCAGGGTCGTTTAACGAGGCCGTCGGAGCGAGGCCCAGTCGTCTGGATGCTTCGTAGATGTTTTCGAGCTCGACAGCGTTCGGTGTAGCGAAGGTGATGGGCTGCGTTGCTGCTCCTTTCGACTTGGCCGCAGCAAAGTGTTGTAGAGCGATCGTCGATTTTGCGATACTTGTTGGCTCAAACAGCGTCAGCAACTTTCGCCCATTCTTGTTCGCATTGTACTCCTCGCACGCTGTGAGCAATTCGCTGGCTTGATCGCTGCCGATGTTTCCATCAAACACGACTGCGACGGGCGATTCCTCTTGCAACAGATGAGCCAGTCGTCGTTCTTTCGAGCCATTGTTAGGGTACAGCGCGGAATGACCAATGTTCATATCCGCCACCCCTGAGACCAGATCTCCGCCATCATCCAACATTAACGAGCATACTGCAGTCCTGCTTTCTGTGTGCTGTACGTCGGGAATGAAAAGACCATCGGTGCGCATGCCTGCTTGTTGCATCCCTGTGCGAAGAAGCAAGCCGAAGTCGTCATCCCCGTGGGGCGAGATGAGTTTGACCGATGATGACGAAGAGGATGATAGAACTCGAGTCGCGGTCTCAGCCATGTTTCGTGCGACTCCGCCCAACGTTACAGATACGCGCCCCGGGTATGTAGTTGCCGCGAGCTGTCTGGCACCGGCTGATTGGGTTTGTGAGGTCACGTCGACCGCTGCTGCTCCGAAGAAGAGAATGTCGGCTTTCTCCAGTGACGCCTGAAGATGAACAGAAAGGGAAGGCGAAACAACAAAGCAAACGATGTATGTTCAGCACAGCGTTCTGCACAGCAGTAAGCTTGAAAGGACCATTAGGATTGCGCATTTCGTTCTGGTGCATCTTGTATCTACATCGAGAGTGTCGTAGGCTAAGGACCGAGGAGGGGAGCCGGTTCAACTCACAGTGGAAGCGATTCCGCCGAGGGCATGGGTATCGTTTGAGCGTTGGACCTCTTGCTCGATCCTGTGCAGCTCGACGGCCACTTGAGCCGCCTTCTTGGCGTTGTTGACCACAAGCGCTCTGTTGCTCTGCTTGCTCTCGGGAATGAGCTCTGCCATCCTTTTGAGAAGCCAAGGTGTGACTTCCTTTCCGCGCTTGTCAATGCCCTGTTCGATCGATTCGCGTACTGCTTGCTCGACGCATCGCTGGATCTTGGCTCCGACTTCGTTGTGTTCTACTGGGATGGGGTTGGCAAACACTTGACCGCTCTGAAGTCCGAGCTGCGAGTTGACAAGAATGGATGCCGCTGCTTGAGCGTCACTGCCGGCGTAGGGGACGTAGAGACCAGAGTTGGACGTGTAGAAGGCGGGGAATTCACCTGTCGAGTTGAAGGTTGTGACAGAGACACCGAACGTCTCGAGCACTTCGAGCGTGCGTGGAATGTCGAGGATGGATTTGGGTCCTGAGCAGAAGACGGCGACGGGTGTGCGACCGAGTTCGGTCAGATCGGCTGAGATGTCCATTGTGGATTCGGCGCCTCGATGCACACCGCCGATACCACCGGTAGCGAAGATCTTGATGCCTGCCATGTGTGCCAGCACCATCGTCCCACTCACTGTCGTCCCACCCACGGTGCCCTTGCCTTTGGCGAGAACATGGGCAATGTCTCTTCGACTAGCCTTGATCGCTTCGTTCTTGGTCTGGTCGATGGCGCACTGTGCCAGCCTCTCGAGTTGGTGCTGCTCGAGGCCGACCAAAGGCTTGCCGTCGAGAAGTGCAATGGTCGCTGGAACTGCGCCGTGGTCGATGACGGTCTGCTCGAGTTCTTGCGCTACCTCAAGATTGTAAGGGTAAGGAAGACCGTGGGTGATAATGGTAGATTCGAGTGCGACGAGAGGTGCTTTGGTGGATGACTTGAGTGCAGCACGAACGGCGGGAGAGAGCGAAAGGGTTGGGTGAGGCGTGCGTGACACAGCCTGTGCTGCTTGACGAAGCAGTCTGGTTGATCGAACCATCGCAGTCGGTGTTGCAGGTCGAAAGGGTCGAGGGGAAGCAGCAGTTGGACAAGAAGGGCGATCCCAGCCCTTTCGCAGCGAGGAGAGACGAGCCTTATATGAGCTTTGTAGATGAAATCAGATCGGATGCTGCGTGAGAAGAGATGATGATCGGAACGAAGAGCGGGTGCCGTAGATCCGATCTTCCCGTCCTTCCCCATGCTCGTCTCAACCAATCAATGCGGAAGAAGCTTCGTTTGTGGCTCGAACGACGAGCGGATAAGAAAAGAGCGGATCGCGGCACTTCGGTTTCACTCTCAACGCGTTCTTTGACAAAAAATTCGCCGACGAAAATGAACCAAACAGGAAGATCGGAAGCTCGGTCTGTCTCGCGTCCGACAAGTACACAAATGCTTTGGGTGCTGGGCCGTCGATCCCTCACTTGCGGGGCATGGACCACGACCACGACGTCGGGAGAGAAGGGCACAAACAGGGGCTTAACACAGCATCAGAGAACCATTAATTCCTTCACCCGTCCTAGCCAAGAAATGCTTACTGGCCGGAACTCGAGCTTGGCTTGGCTTGGCTTTCTGCTACTTCGAGCGACGATGATGAATGCGACCTGCAAACGCGCATCACCGCCACGCTCGAGGGTTTGTGATTGGATTGGCAAGCGAGGAACACAGGACAGTTGGTGGCGTTGCTGCCACCGCCTCGCTTCCCACCTGCAAGACAGAGCGGGACAGGCACAAGATGATGAACCGGCGGGCGTATTGCAAAGCCTCACTCGAAGGGCGGTGCTCAGCAGCAGCAGCAGCAGCAGCAGCAGCAGCAGCAGCAGCATCAGAATAGAAAAGGGCTGTGCGCAAACACGACTCAGCAGCGCAGCTTTCGCATCGGCATCATGTCCGAAGGAGCGAATCGGATTCGTCTTTGACTCACAAACAGGAAAGAGAGAGGCAGAAAGAGAGAAATGGACGCGAGAGACGCGATTCCCTTAGACCCTCTCTGAGGAATTCGGATCCACGATCAAGCTTTTCTCTGCTCTAGTGCCGAGATTTCATTTCCTTTCGCTTGAATGCAACATGTGGAGTGTCGGAATGACGTCGCTACCATGCACGGCCTCAGTGTTCCGCAACGTCACTTTGATTAAAGTTGACTTTTGTTTACAGTCATGCCAGTCACAGTCTCGTCTTTTTGTCTTGCGTTGCTGTGACGGACTGGAAAAAGAAACGTGTCACCGCTGATCGAGACCCACATAGCCTCGTCTGTCCCTCTTTGGCCCCTGTTGGCTGCAGTGTAGTTTCCGCTCTCTGCTGCCCCACCATTTTTGGTTGCTCAACTCTATATATACACACGCATCCACGCTCTCCTCCTCACTCCGATCCACATCATATCCATCCATACATCCATCGGCTGTTCTCATCAACACCAACGACCTATCCATTCGCCCAACATGCCTTTCACTTGCAGCGACATTGTCAAGATCATCCTTGCCATCTTCCTCCCACCTCTCGGAGTCTTCCTTGAGCGAGGTTGCGGAGCGTACGTATCCTTGCTTCCGACAGCTTCGCCTGTTATGCGATCACATCCGGGTAGCTCGCGACCTTTGGATGTGGCGCGATAGCAGCCAGCCTTCCCTCTGTTTCGCACTTGTACTGACTTTGCCTATTCTCTCCCTTTGCAACGAACCTCATTCTCTCCCTTTGCAACGAACCTCATCCTCTCCCTTTGCAACGAAACAGTGACTTTTGGATCAACGTGCTCTTGACCATCCTCGGTTATCTTCCCGGAATCATCCACGCTCTCTACATTATCTTCAAGTACTGAGCAGTCTCGATCTCACGATTCACGACAGGGAAAGGCCACGATTCATGACCACGCCTTGGTCTTGCGACGCATCTCCCTTAGCCCCTTGATGGACGACTCTTCCTCACACTTCGCTGTGTCTGCTTCTTTTCTTTCTACGATGTTATTGCATTTCAGCAAATGATACCACGATTCTTCTATGACATCTGTCTGTCTCAACAAAAAGGGTCGATTGGCTCCCTTCCACGCGAAAGCCTAGTTGTGTCTCCTTTGCACAGTCAAGCACACAGCGACAGACCTTGACCTTGAATTATGCTGCTACGTGCTTTACTTCTCCGTTCCCGAGGCACTTCCGACTTGCGATACTCTTGCACCTCGCCAAGTGCAGTCTTCAGATTGCCCCTTGTGTTCCATCTTGCGTCTGTGTTGGAAGCGCTTTCGGTTCGGCCGTCTTGTCGTTCTGAACAGTGCCTGTAAAGTCCTTGAAGATAATGAACGCATCGGTCAACTCTTCCTTGCCGTCTTCTGTCTTGAGCAAGCCCGCCATTGGCAGTCTTCCGACGATAGTGAATCCGAGTCTTTGCCAGATTTTGACGCTGGCCATGTTGTTTACGTAGACCAAATTGAATACCGAACCTTTGTAGCCAGCTTTAGGCGCAAAGTGAAGGAAAGAGCGGCCCAGCACACCACCCACTCCTAAACCTCTCCCAGCAGGAGGAACGACGAATCCACCATTGCACAAATGAGATGATCGCCCTGGGTAGTTGGGCTTGATGTAGTAGAATCCAGCCACTTGCGTCTCGTAGTTCAGCTCCGCCAAGTTAGGGAGTTGAGCAACATTGTCAACTTGCAATCCGTCGTCACGGATACTCGAGCTTGAAAGCGATGCAAGCTGGTCGGCAGACAGGAAGAACCCAACAAGAAGATCGTAGCCCAGAAAGTAGCCTTCGAATTCGGCAAGATCCATGGGACCACGTTGAGGATAAGTGACGCCTCGTTCCAGCTCGTCGTTGAACACCTTGGCGAGATACTCGATCATTGCTTTCGCAGGTCGAAGGGCTTTCGATTGGCCATCAGCAGCGACATGGTCTCTCTGCTCCACACCTTCCGCGTTGAAGGGGATAATGACGATACCTTGGCGCTGCTGTGTCTGGGCTCGTTGCGGTAGTGCGTAGAGTCGAGGTCGAAGTGTGCTGGGATCCGACCCAGCTGGTCTTGGAACGTGTCCGTATGCCATCGTGACTCTGTCCGTGGATGATCAAAGACGGTCTTGTGCGAGGTAGGCTGGTAGTTGGAATAAATGCGTTCTAAGGTCGAGGCTAATTCCGTCTTATACTGCGATGGTTGCAGGTCAGATGGGTCGGTGACTGAACGATTGCAAAGCCAAGCAAACTTGCTCGGTGTCTTGATCGGTGGTGTGCGAGCTATCATCTCCACGTGGGTCCCGATCCCATTGCAGCCAGTGCCGATACAAGATTCAAGCGATCCAACTATTTCTGACTGCAAAGTTGGCGTAATCGCACATGACGTTGGAAAAGATCGACATCTTCACGTCATCAAAGCGAAAAACGGAAGACAACTCAAACGCCGACCAGCCAGCCAAGTGCGCATTTGCTTGGTTTCAACCCTTTTCTTCTCAACGGGGCGTTTCGTTGGTGACACACCGGCAAAAGTCACGACGCTGTGCAAGGGCTTGGATTTCTCGAAAAGTCGCTTCCTCTGATGACAGTCAGCGCAGACTGCAACTCAAGGTGGATGAACCACGCACAGCTCTCGGCAATACAAACCACTCGAAAAAAGCTTTGAGAATGTGCTGCCCAAATGCCGCACAAGGCTCGTTCGACCTGCCACGCCAAGTCGAAATCAGTTTCGGCCTCCGTGGACAAACGTGGATTCATGTAGAAGCTCTTGATGCGCCGGTGACCTCAGTTCGCCCGCACTGAGCTGGAAGATCAACACAAGATGACAATGCACGTTTCCTTTGTCCAAACCTTAAGTCCGAACCTGAGTATGTCGACCAACGACCCAATATAAACACCCTCAATCCTCTCACCCTCATCGTCATCAGATACGCCCGTCCTCCCCTCCACCACATTCACCACATTCACCATGTCGCATCTCGAAGTTCTCAAGAAGCCCGTCGTCTTCTCCAACGGCGTTTCTGCCCCCAATGCCACCCTCAAGAGTGCCATGACAGAGCGTCTGTGCACCTGGTCCGACGACGACTTCAAGAAGCGTGGCTGGCCAACTCCTGAGTACATCAACTTGTACAAGACCTGGGGTGAGGGCGAGATCGGCACCATTATCCTCGGCAACATTCCCTGCGACGCCCGTTACCCCGAAGCAAAGAAGAATGCCTGCATCGACCCCGAGATCGCTTCCCACGACGAATACGTCAAGGCGTACAAACCCGTCATTGATGCTGCAAAGGCCCACGGCTCCCTCGTCGTTGCTCAGGTGACCCATGCCGGTCGTCAGACCTCGGAGGAAATCGCAGCCACGCCCGTCTCATCGTCCGACGTACAGTGCCCTCCCGGAATGGGTATGACTTTCGGCAAGCCTCGCCCATTGACCGTCGATGAAATCCACGACATCGCTCGCCGTTTTGGCTTCGCCGCCAAGGTGCTCTACGAGGCAAAGTGCGACGGTGTCGAGCTGCATGCTGCCCACGGCTACTTGCTCTCCCAGTTCCTTTCGCCCCGTGTCAACAAGCGAACCGACCAGTACGGCGGTGATCTCGATGGCCGTTCGCGCATCGTGTTCGAGATCATCGAGAGCATTCGCAAGGCTGTTCCCGACCCCAAGTTCATCATCTCGATCAAGATCAACTCGGCTGACTTTGCTGATGGCGGTTTCGACGCTGAAGAGTCCTTCACCATGTCCAAGAGGCTCGAGGCTGCAGGTGTCGATCTCATCGAGCTTTCCGGTGGCACCTACGAGAGCAGTGGATTCGAGCACAAGAAGGAGTCGACCATTGCACGCGAGTCGTTCTTCATCGAGTTTGCTGAGCGCATCCGTCCACACTTGACCAAGGCAAAGCTTGCTGTTACTGGAGGTTTCCGCTCGTCGAAAGCCATGGCTAAGGCCGTCGAGGAGAAGTCGTGCGACATTGTCGGTCTCGCTCGTCCTCTGTGCGGTGAACCGTACCTCTGCAAGGCTCTGTTGAGTGGTGAGCAGGAGAAGGCCAAGGACTTCCACCCTGACCTGCCAAAAGAGATCCAAATCGCTGCCTGCGTTGTTCAGATCAACCAGGTTGGTCACGGTGCCACTCCCTGCGACACCTCTACTCCTGAAGGTGCCAAGTTTGCTACCGACGCCGTCATGCAGCGCCAGGAGCCAGAACACGGTGGAGAGAAAGACCAGAAGGCTTGAAAGGCTTTGGGGACAGCTCTCAGTTGAAACAATCTTTTGTAACGTTAAAGATAGATAATTATGCCATGTAGTCAATAATGCAAGAAAATAGATGGCGATTTGGTTGCTTGCTGTCTTTGTCCGCGGAAAAAGAGCAGCAGCGCAAAGTGACGTTTTCGCATGAACATGGCTGCGTCCACTCGTAGCTGCAATTCGTGCCAAGAGCTGACTAGGATTGGCAAGACGCAGGTCACTGCATAAGCTGGCACAGCCCGTCTGCCATTGGCTCTGGACCTTTGTGAGGCTGTTTTGATCCGAGACATTCGTCTATTGGTAAAGAACACAGCTCTTCTTCTTGTTCGAATGTTCCATTTTTAAGGTAAAGTTACGCAATCCAGCGAATGTTACGAGCAGCAGGGTCTAGTCTGCTCCAACCAGCACGAACTCGACCGTACATATAAGACGACTCGAATCATTGCTAGTCGCTGCAAGCTTCCAACTCATCACGCGTACAACCATTAGCGAGCAATTCAGCCTCACCTTCTCCCAGCTATGAAGGACTCAAAAGCAAAAGATGCATCGCCAGCAAGTCCTCCGCCGATCACTGCCCAGCTGCCACCTCCGCCTTATCCCATCGGCATCCTCGCCGAGTTCACCCGCCACGCCACGCCAATCACACTACGTATTCGGGAGCTCAAGTCTTCGTTCTCAGGCGATGAGTTTCGGATCAAAGACGCCGTTTCCAATCAAAAGGTGTTCGAAGTCCAAGCTAAAGTTTTCAGCTTTAGCGCCAAAAAGACCTTGCACGATCACACGGGACGTCCTCTGTTCGAGTTTTTTCGAACAGGCATCTCATTAAGACACAGTTACGCAGGCTTTGAAGCCGGAAGCGGCGGCAAGGGAAAGCCGCTTTTTACGGTCGAGATGAGAGGATTATGGAAACCCAAGCTCGAGATCGTCTTTGACAACCGCGCCGGCGATGGTAAGGTAGAACGTTGGACATTGAGAGGTGACGTGGCTCGTGGTTCCTCGCAAATCACCAACCAGTCTGGGTTCGTTGTTGCAAGCATCTCGAGAGACTATGCCACCATGGGCGAGATTTTTTGTGAGTTCGGTTCCTTGACCCCACTTTGTTGTGAATGGACATGACGCTGACTGCTTCTGCTTGAGGCTCTCTTCTGCCGATTGATGGAATAGGCAGCGTACAGACATACGATGTGACGGTCGCTCCAGGTGTAGATGCGGCGCTCATCTCGGCGCTCTGCGTCTGCTTTGATGAAGCGTACAACGAGGGCTAGTGCAATGTCAAAAGTCGTTCAGAACTCCCTATTTGGCTCAGCGTTTCGGCGACTAAGTTAAAGTACGACGGTGATCGCGCTTGCGTATGTATTCCCCACCCTTCGGCAGCTCTGTGTGGGTTGAACAGCCAGCGTTTCCTGCAGCGACGCATCGATTTTGTTACGTTCGAGCCTCGTCACGCTCGACATCAATGCTAGATCTGCGACACTAAAGAATCACCTTGCATGAACCCTTGCTGGGCAGACGACAACAATGCCTCCTAGCACCGTGATCAGATCTTCTTTTGTTCCCTTGCTGTCACTGATACCCACATATCAAATAATCGCAATGCCATGCTCGACCCTTCTAGCCACTCATGACGGTCATGTTTCGGACCTCCTCGCGTGTGTTTCATATGTACCACGCCGCACCAAGCAACTCAGGGGCGTTGCAAGTTATGGAGCGGGGCTTGAGCGGGCTGGTGGGGATGCACAGCGGTCTGGACATCGGCGTCCGCTCCGGACGGACGTGACCGAAGTGAAGGCGGTGGGGACCGAGAGTGGGCATTAGCTTCAGAGGGTCAGCCACCAAAGGGCAGGAATGGCTAGTCTATAGGGGTACAAAAAGGGCAAGCCTTGCAGAAGCATTCCGCCTTGAGAGTATCCCATACCGTTCCCTCGTATACTTTGTCTCCCTCCTCTCCTCCTCGAAGGTGTACAAAGATGTACAAGACAGAACGTTCATTCGCTTTGCTGTTAGCGACGCTGCTTGCTAGCCAAGCTACAGCTCGAAGCCTCCCCTTGCAAGCTGGAAACACACCAGAACAGCCCTTTGTCGTCCCCGAATTCGACACCATCCTGCACGCTCGCGATGTGGTCCCTACTTCCTCGATCTCGTCCGCAGATGTAAACACCAATCTCACCCAGTATGTCAACATCTTTGTCGGCACTGAGGCCAACAGCGATCCAGGCGATGTGTTTGCTGGAGCTTCTGTTCCTTACGGCATGGCCAAAGCGACCATCAACGTCGAGGGCTATGCACCAGCCGGCTACGTCTGGCCCTCCGACCAGCCAACTCGAGGTGTCAGCCCTCTGCACGACTCTGGCACTGGATCGAGCGATGGAAGCTACGGCAACTTTGCCATCATGCCTGTCCTCTGTACCGGCAACTCGATTGATTTGTGTCCAACACTGATCGACCCGCGCAAGCGCATGCGCCGCAACAACACCGACCACGGCCGTCCAGGCTACTTTACAACGACTCTCGACAACGGTATCAAGATCGAACTCACCAGCACGCGCACCAGCACGCTCGAGAAGTACACCTTCCCAGCAGACGAGATGAAGCGCATGAAGTCGAACCCTCATCTTGTCCTCGACTGGACCAACGACTTGCCCGGTACATTCCGTGGAGGTGAGATGAAGGCTGACTGGAACAACGGCCGTTTGACCATGAACGGCACCTGGCACAGCTCGTTCGGCCCAGGCGACTTTCCTTACCATGCTTTCCAGTGTGTCGATCTGAAGTTCAACGGCAAGCAGCAGTTGTCCAGCCACGCCTTCTTCGGAGGCAATCGTCGTGGCTACGACACTAAGCGGATCGACCTGGACCACTGGGTTCGAGTCGCTCAGCAGATCGGGCAGTACCAAGCTGGCGCGGTGGTAGGATTCGAAGCCGATCCCAAGGCTGAGAAAGATGTCACCATCACAGTCCGTCGTGGTGTTTCCTTCACCTCGGCAGAGAATGCTTGCAGCAACATGGAGACCGAGATCCACAACTGGGACTTTGATGCTACCGTCGCTGCGAGCGAGTCTCTATGGGAGGAGAAGCTGCAACGTATCCAGTTGAGCCTTTCCACTCCTGACTACGTGCGACGCCTATTCTACACGAGTTTCTACCGTACCTTCCTATCGCCCAACAACGCCACCGGTTCAGGGCCTTTCCCCACCACATCTCCTTACTTCGATGGCATGTACTGCACCTGGGACACATTCCGCACGCTGTTCCCTTTCCTCTCCCTCTCCAGCCCTGAAGAGTTCGCCCAGATCGTCGAAACATACATCGACGGTTGGAGGAAGGAAGGCTGGTTGCCAGAATGCCGTGCCAACCAAGTCAAAGGCTTCATTCAAGGTGCCAACAATGGTGTTCCAGTGCTTGCAGACTTTGCGGTCAAATACGCCAAAGCAGCAGCTTCACTTGGCGTCAACACGGACGAGCTGTATGAGGCCATGACGCACGATCTTGACGTGCCTTCGCCGCAGTGGGAGTATGAAGGTCGACAAGCCGCTCCCTACCAGCTGTACGGTTACATTCCATTTGGCTACCTCGACCCAGACTCGGTGGGCGAGCAGACGCGAGAGGCAAGTCGTTCGCTCGAATACGCCTTTGGCGACTTTACCGCCGCCATGACTGCGTTGGCGCTGGGCAAGCCAGATGAAGACGTTCAACGATATGCAAAGGCATCTTTGAATTATAGTCTGAACTACGACCATGATTCCGCCAGTGACGGCTTCAAGACGTTTGTTCAGCGACGATACGCTAATGGCACCTTCGAGCCTACCGATCCAACTTTCTGCTCGCCACTGGACAACAACTCGAGCCACGCATGCAGCTTGCAGGCTGAGAACAACTTTGGTGTGTACGAATCTTCTTCGTGGGAGTACAGCTACTATTCGCCGCAAGATAGAGCGGGGATTGTCGAGCTGATGGGTAGCAATGCTACGTTTGAGAAGCGTCTCGACCACTTCTTCAGCAAAGGCTACTATGCACCTGGCAACGAGCCAAGCTTCGACACGCCCACCATGTACCACTTTATCGGCAAGCCGTACCGCAGCGTGCAGAGGGTGCGAGAGGTGGTCGAGACGTACTTCTCGCTCAAGCCTGGCGGCATCCCTGGTAACGATGATAATGCAGCCATGGCGTCGTTGCTCGGATGGTTCCTGCTTGGATTCTACCCAACGCCGGGTACAAAGGAGCTGCTGATTCTGTCGCCGTACATGCCTGGCTACACGATCAATAATTCGGTGCTGGGAAAGGCTACAGTGACGGTGACTGGTTACGACAAGCGTTCGATTGGCGGAAAGATTGCGAAGGGCGTCAAGGCGTACGTGGAGCAGGTGCTGGTGGATGGCAAGCCGCACAGCTCACGCTGCAGAATGAGCTTCGACGATCTCTTCCCCGGAACTGCCGGTGCTGAGAGGAAGGTAGAGATTGTGCTGGCGAGTCGCGAGATCGATGGTTGCGGCAATGGACCTGCCGACGATCCTGCCTCTCTCTCCACGGGTGGATTCCTCGATTTCAAGTCTGCTAAGGCCAATGCTTGAGCGACACACAGACTTGAGACTCTTGCTTGGATGACTTGACGACGTTTTATTCCTCTGCACTCTCCTCTTCATCCTCCACGTCATCATCGTTGTCGAGTTGAAGAAGACCGAACCCAGATCGAACAGCATTCTGCTTGGCGATGGCGGCGCGTTTCTTCTCTGCCTCCGCAGCAGCTGTCTGTAGCTTCTTCTCTTCCTTCTTGCGATCTCGCTTTGCTTTCCTCAATGCTTCCACGTCGATAGCGAGAAATTGTTGCGTATCGTAGAGCACCCAACCGAGCATTGCTTTTTCCACAGAGGACGAGACGGCCGCGATAGATTCCGACGTTGTCTCGTCTGTTGAGAGCGCGATCGTGTGAAAGAGAGAGCCGAGCACCAGTGCGCTCGGTGGGGCGCTGAATGGATTTGGGCACAGGAGCAGCGACTGAGCCAGCTGGTATGCCGAATGGAGAGTGAGCTGAAGACTTGATTGCAGGTGAATGTCGCGCGTTGTTGGTTCTACACTGAGTGCATCTGGATAGGTCAAGTCGGCAGGGAGTTCTGTGAGGCTTGGATCGGCTTTGAGCGTTTCGTGAATGGTGTAGGCTCTGAAAGCTGAGGCGATAGCGGCATGCACCTGTTTGAGCGACCAGTTGAAGCGTTTGCTGGATTCGCCCAGGCGCTTTTGTTCCTTCAGGATGAGATAGCGCAATACGAGACACAGCGGCAGCAGTGCTTGCGGGATATTGGAGCTGAGCAGCGCCTCTGTGCGGGATTCGTCGCTGGCAAGAAAGTACGAAAAGACCTTGAGGCGGGTGGAGAGAGGTTCGTCCAGCAGGCCGGATATTGTGGCTGCGTGTGCGGTCGTGAGCAGCTCATCTGTGACACCAGAAGAGGGTACGTCGAGGGAAAAAGGTGGCTCTGCTGCGAGCATTCTGTCGATCTGTTCGGACGGTGAAATTTTGCAGAACGGACGCTGATTGTGATTGATAGTGATGGTGAGATGTCCAGAGTCTACGATTGCTCATCAAGAAAGCGAAGTGGAGCTTGAGCTTACTCGTATCGGCGATAGCTTTTGCCCCGATTACTGGCATCCGCGATCCGAGTTTTCAAAACCAACTTCCACCAAAAAATTCCACTTCCTTTGAGAATTTTTCGAGGAGAGGGCGAAGCTGGAAGGTTTTGGAACACGTTTCCTCACCTTTGTCCTTCCTCTCGAAGACACACCACCTGGTATCACCACCGCTTCTTCCTCAATTCGTACAATATGGCTGCTACTCCAATCGGCTTCTTTGGCCTGAAGCTCGTTCCGGGCAAGGTCCACAGGATGGACGTTTCGCGCGACTTCAAGATCACCAACGTCTCTTACGCTGACCAACCCAAGTCCAGCACAAAGACGCTCGTCAAGATCCACTACACCCACGTCCCTGGCTTCGAGGACGACTATGACGAGGATGAGGACGATGAGGAGCCCAAAAACCCCGAAGACGAGGAGGAGGTCGAAGAAAAGGTCTACACGCTGTGCAGCCTCAACGGCAGCAACAAAGACCACGCCGTCGTCGACCTCCAGTTTTGCCAGGAGGAGCTCATCGGATTTTCCATCACTGGTGATGCTGCCGTCGATCTTGTAGGTAACTACGTTGCCTCTCCCGACTTTTTCGACCAGGAGCCCTCGGACAGCGAGCTGTACTCGGACGATGAAGATGACGACGACGAGATGTACGGTCTTGACTCGGAAGACTTTGACGAGGACGACGAAGACGATGAGGACGATGACGAAGACATGGAGGAGGACCCCGACCGCTTCGAGGAGCTTGTTGACTCTCCCGCATCGAAGCCCAAGAAAGCCATTGCTGCTGCGCCCGTTGCCGAGTCCAAGAAGCGTGCTGCTGACAAGCCGGTCAAGGAAACGGCTGCCAAGAAGCTCAAGGCCGAGGCTGCTACTACCGCTTCCGCCACCTCCACTCCAACAAAGGTCACCGAAACGAAGGTTGAAAAGCAGTTGAAGAGCCCTAAGGATGCCAAGCCCAAGACGGAGACCGTCGAGAAGAAGACGGTCGAGAAGCCCACCGCCAAGATGACCACCACCAAGCTCCCTTCCGGTCTCATTATCGAGGAAAAGAGCGCAGGCAACGGCCCTCCCTGCAAATCCGGTCAGAAGGTCGGCATGCGTTACGTTGGAAAGCTCACCAACGGCAAGGTCTTCGATCAGTGCACCAGCGGTAAGCCGTTTTACTTCAAGCTTGGCAAGGGTGAAGTTATCAAGGGCTGGGACGAAGGCGTCAAAGGCATGAAGGTCGGTGCTGAACGTCGTCTCACGTGCCCTGCTAAGCTTGCCTACGGCAATCAGAAGCTCCCTGGCATCCCTGCCAACTCCACGCTCGTCTTTGATGTCAAGCTCGTCGAAATCAAGTAGATCGAGCGACAGCGGTCCCGCAATGTTTCGTGATTAAGCCCCCCAACTGCCGTTGCGTGGGTCTCGAAAGCGGGTCTTGTCAATACGACCTTTCAACATAGCCCCTATGCATGCATCTCATTCCGCCTTTTTTCAATCAATGTACTTTATATGATTACACGCCCACCATGCCCACCGAGCGGTCAAGCCTGTGCCACGTATTGTGATGAAGCTACAGTTGCGTGTACGATGGCACGACCTTCAGCACTGCCTTTGCCCTTCGCGGCTTTTACGAGTGGGTTGGTGGTGCTCAGGGACACTGGGCTACTGCGGGACCTGTGGGATGGTTGCGATCTCACTTGCGATGGCTACAATCGCGGATGGGCGGGACTGACAACCGTATCGGCATCCCACTTACCCTCTTCACCACGGGCAGTGCGAGGCACATCTGGCAACAGCTGGTAGCGACTCGAAGTTGAGGGTTGCAAGCACTCTGCTGAGGGCACGCTGTCAAAGCTTACCTCGCCCTGTGTCTTGCCCTGCTCCATCGAAGGGTATATATACCCAGCCTTTGAGCTGCTTTCTCGCCCACATCTTACCATCATCACCTCTTTTTCTCATCATTCCTTCCCCTCGTCCAAATATTCCCTCCTCTCTCTCCATCTGTTAAAAAAAACTCGCTCCTTCGACATGATCATCAAGCTCACCACCGCTTTTGTCGTGACAGCTGCATTGCTCTGCGGAACTGCTCAGGCTGATTTCCTGCAGTGTAGTAAGACGTCGGACAAGGCCAACATCATCGGCGTCGATGCATGGTCTACCTCCGACTTGGGTGACGTCGATCGTCATGCAGGCATGGACGTCCCCTATGCTGATATCGTTCTGACTCGTAAGTGTGGTACACGCCTTATCTGGTGCTCAATCCTTTTCGAGCTGAAAGTAGCTAAGTATGACTTTTGTTCATGTCTTTTGTAACCTTGAACAGAAGAGTATCACTCCAACACCAACGAGGCTCTTCATCACATCACCATGAGTCACGCTGGAACTGACTGCCGCAAAGTGGATGGCAGGAAAGGCTACCTTTGCAACGAGAAGTATGTCGACGAGGGGGCGGGCAACACGTGCGCTCAAGTCTTTCACAAATCGCACCTTCTCGGCATGACTCATGGTAAAGCCGTCGACGTCTCCGTGTTCGATTCCGACAAGCCAGTCCATTTCAACCTCGTCCTGGACCCTTCGCTTCTGACTTGGTCGGGCGGCGTGCCCAGGACTTGTGCTACCGTGAGTCGATGGGTGCCAAGAAGTAACAGTCGCATTTGATCTAATACTGACGCCCAACAATTCTCGATCTATCTCGCTGATACCGACTGACACAGTCAAGGTTCTCTGCTCCTGAAAAGCCGATGAAGACCATCACCTTCAGAGCTTCGTCGCTTCACAAGTGGGAGCAGGTCACCGTGTCCCTCGACAAGCCCGATGTTGATTTCGGCAAGCTCTGGACTTGTGGATCTGACCAGTATCGTGAGTCACCCAGGCCCGAAAGCCAGATGCTCGACGATGGCAAGACTTGGATCTTCTACGATGTGTCTTTCCAGCTTGTCTCCGACAAGGCCGCCGGATCCAAGTAGAACTGGTCAATGTTCGGGCGCTTGAGCTCTTCTGTGATCACAATCATTCTTCGGTCCGTCAATGGCCTTCTTTCCTCCATTCGTAGTTCCATTCTTCCCGCTAACATGCCCTTGCACGTGCAATGTCCATCTCTATTTCTTTTTCCTCTTTGTGTCAAAGGGATTCGCCATGTTTGAACATTTTGAGCTCGTCATCTGCTGATGTCCACTTGTCGCGGGTCAAATTCCATCAGCGCCCATCGAAGCAGCTCATCAGCGTGATCACGCAAACGTCCCACGTGCAGCTACAGTTGTCCAGGCTGAAAGGGATGAGCTAGTCACATCCTCATTCACCATCAAAGAAACCTGGGATCAACATCGAATTCTAGCGTGTATATTGCTACGTGCAACGACTAAGCTGTGCTGCAGAAATTGGCCCATCATAACTCTTCGTGCTCAGAGCTGGTAGATGTGTGGCTCGCTTCCGCCCTTGAGGAGCGACCAGACGCATCTTCGAGGACTGTAAAGTACATCCAATGCAAAGAGATCCAAGTCCTTGTCAGCAATAGAGTTGAAGATCTATAGGGACTTTGTCTTTCGGCTTCTGTATTGCTCACCTTTGCGCAGTGACGGCTCCACCGTCTCGGGCAGGACGAGTTGCCATTCGAGGTACAGCTTTCCGAACAACATGTCGCGTCCAGTGCGTGCATCGTCTTCGGGTGCATCGGAGAGCATCGTACCGTGTACCGGCATTCCTTCATCGTCAATGACAGAGACGAAGCCGGGCTGAGTGACGGCGTCACGCTTGATAGTCACTGTGCGTCCGTCCATGTGTGTGATGTTGCGTTCAAAGCCGAGTATAGCTTCTGAGAGCGAGATGGGGAGCGTCTTGTAGAGCGATGTGCCGCCTCGTCGGAACTGACCTTTCGAGCGTCGAGCGCTGCAGTATAGCCGAAAGGAGAACAAGAGAATGTGGTCAGACCTCGTCGCTCTTCTCTCTTCTACGAAGCTTTTGCTGCATGATCCCACTTACCTGACCTTGACAATCACATCGCCAGCCTCGTAATCTGGCGCCTCATCCGCCTCTCCTTCGATCACAACCTCGACACCGTCTTCGGCACCTCTCTCGAGATCGACGTCGACCGAGTTAACCTCCTGAACGATCTTCTGCCCATGACACTTGGAGCACTTGTGCTTGATCACCGAGCCTGCACCTCCGCATCGGTCGCAGGTCATCTGTGCGTTGGTGATGAATCCAGGCATGATCTGCTGCCTGACGATCCTCACGCCTCTTCCGTCGCACGCATCGCACGTGTGAATGTCGCCCGGTGACTCGGCTCCACTTCCATCGCAATGCGAGCAGACCACGTTCCTCTGGTACTCCAATGTGAATGTCTTGCCCTTGTAGAAGTCTTCGATGTCGACGTCGACGTTGAAAGCCTTACTGGGGCCCTTGCGCACACCACCGCCACCTCCTCCACCGCCAAAGAACCGTGAAAAGATATCGAACGGATCCTGCGCATGCTGATGGGGGTTGTCCTTGCGTGCTTGGTGCTTCTTTACTCCGTCTACGCCGTACCGATCGTAAATCTTGCGCGTTTCGGCATCACTGAGTGTCTGGTATGCGTCGCTGAGCTCGAGAAACTCAGCGTGCTTATCTGGATGCTTGTCTGGGTGGATCTTTTGGGCTCGTTTGCGGTAGGCGCGCTTGATGTCACGTTCCGATGCGGTCTTATCGACGCCGAGCACCTTGTAGTAGTCCTTGGCTGCAGCGACGAGAGCGGCGAACCAGATCGAAGCGATGATCGACAAGAGCAAGAGCCATGATAACCCGCGATGCCTTTGACGCGGCTTGCGACTCGATATCAAAGGCTTCATCTCTCCAAAGCCGAGAGGGGCGCGCTTGTCTCCTCGAAGCTGAGCACGGCACGACACTTCGTTGATGCCGTCAATTGGCCCCTTGATCTGCCAGTGTACTTCGCACCTTGCTCGACTTCGATCAGCTGAATCGAGTGTGCTGCAATGCTTTTCCGATACCAGAGCCCGTTTTGATGGCCGACAGTATGGTACAGGCGATGCGGGAGGAAGCAGTGGGCAAAGCTCGGGGGATGAAGGGCAGATGTGGGGTCCAAGTGTTGAATGCCCAAAGCGTAGCACAGAATCAAAAGCCAATTTCGGCTATCGGCAGGCACGATGAGCTGGAAGGTGCGGCTTTTGGGATTTCTTCTTGAAAGATGAAATCTGCCTGTCGTGCGACAAATCCGCCGACATGTCACGTTCACCTGATAGGCTTCAAGCCATTCCTCAAGCAATCACTCAAAACGATTCTCGTAGCAGCTCATCCATGGCAAATACTGTACAATTCATTCCATGATCCACACAGCACTGGTATCGTGGTACAAAGGGAGAAAAATGCGAGACTTTCGATCTAGAAAGCCCAATTGAAACAGCCAACACTCTTGAGAAACATACCCCAATCCGTCGGGGTCAAGCCGCTATCCACCAAGCTCCACAGGTGTTCGTTGAGCTTTTCCATGCGTTCTAGGTCGAACTTGTAGTAAGGACGCAGCTCGTTGAGCATGATGCGGATGCGGTCTCGATCCTGATGACGGGCGGAAAAGGCTGCGAACGACAAGGGTAAGACGAGTCTGGCAAGTCAAAGTGGAAGAATAAGATCAGAAAGCACATTCAAAGCATCAGTTTCGATACACCCTTAGACCCACTTATAGCACATCTGCACTTACCCCTTAGTGATTCCCGCTTGGATGGCCTCTTCGGTGCGATCAAGAACGACGGCGGTAGGTTCGGCGAAACAGGGATGGTCTGCTGGCTTGGAGAAGATGACCGAGTGGATGTAAAGTTCAGCGGCCGCGACGTATAAGTGGTTCATGATGACGGGCAAGAGCGTCTGTAGCGTTCGCGTCGCCTCTGCTGGAAACGGCATCTTGGCCCAGATTGGGATCTCTGCAACCAAGGCTCGCGCTGTCGACTCCAGCCACAAACGGGTCTCTTCGTACTCGGGTGGAAGAGCAGGGGGAGATCCGCCGCCGACTGCCTCTGAAAGGATGATGGTGACACTTGTTCGTTGCTGCAATTCACGACGAGTCGCTTCGACGCGCGTCATCCTTGCAAGCATATCGATCATCCCTCGATGCAATCCAAACGTCTGGAGCACGCTATCCTCCTTGATGCTGCGAGGCGAGTCCATGAGCGCATACCACCAGTCATCCCAGGGTTGCAGAAAAAGGGTATAGTCGTCGGAAGTGAGCGAGCTGAGAGCGTCGAAGCAGGCGATCTGCTCGATGAGAAACAGGCTGGATGGGTCAGATTGGTCGACGAAGGCTGCCGGTCCACCCAGCTCGGCGATGGCTCTGGATGCAATGTGCAGCGCATCCTGCCAGTCTTGTTGTGCTGCGAGCCTGTCGCGTGTAGCTAGACCGAGAACGGTGGCAAGCATGATGGCGGCATCGCTACGATCCAGAGGAGCGCGCCTGTCTTTGAGCGTACTGCGCAGCAGACGCAAGCTCTCCTCACGGCGCAGGTTGCTGAGCTCGAGAAGGACGTTGGACATGATGCTCTTTGTGTTTGCAGAGCTGAGTGCATCCACAGCTCCACTCATGCTGGAGGCTGCGCCATAAGCAAGCTCGTGGTTATTTGAGCTGCGTGGAGAAGGACCAAGCGCGCTTCTGCTACCGTTGCTGAAGTCGCTCGCCTTGGAGAAGGAAGCTTCACCTCGCGATGCAACCGCGGGGAATGGGTCTGGCATGGGTGCCTGGGAAAGTTTGTGACCGATATCGAGACTGGCCATGCTCAGCAGCGCCGAGCGCAGCGCATCTTCGTAGCCATTGACCCCATGTGGATGACGGACGGCAAAAGTGGCGTGGTATCGGATCCATCGATTATCTGACAAGGGTATTTGCATGACGCAGAGCTGAGGTGCTACCTCGAGGATATAGTGTCGGAAGAGACATTGCTGCTCGTACGTTGGGAAGTAAGCGTCAAGGTGGTCAAAGCCGAAGCCGGGTGGCAGTTCCGGCAGCTTTACTTTGGATATGTCGATCGACGTCGAGCTGAATGAGCGCGAATAGGGATGATGGGCGGATGGGACTGGCCTGTGATGATCGTAATCAGAGCTGGTATATCTTGCAGACTCGGGTTGCCCGTGGGCATTTTCATGAGCACGATAGCGGTCGTGGTGCGAGCTGGTGGATGCCCGTGGTCGGCCATTACGATGGACGAATGGAGATTGAGGGCTGGCTCGGTCAAAGGATGACTGCGGCGAGGTGGATGAGTATGCTGGGGTACGATACGTCGACACTGCTGGACCTACACCTTCTGCCGGTGAGAACGGCAGAGTGCTGCTGCTGCCAGCTGTAGGTGGCTCGGAAGGATGGTCACCGTGAACGAGGGATGACACTTGAAGACCAGGGAGGGTTGGAGGGCTCGCGTTGTGTAGTGGTTGGTCGATATTTGACTGATGTGCCGAAGTCAGATCGTTAGAGCTTGATGATGCAGAGTTATCAGCATAGACGCATTCGCGATCTCCACAAGCACACCTGCGACAGACGGGTTTGCCCTCGTCGCACTTGACACGACGCTTTCTGCAGGTCAAGCATCCAGCTAGCGACCTTTCGTGGTATCGCTTGACTCGATTTGGAATGTACTTGGCTTTGCCCTTGGTGCCTTTGGAGGGACCAGGTCGCGCACTCGTATCGTCAGACGCGGTATGGCTTCGTTCACGTTTGGTGGCGATGTTACTAGGCGACGTCGAAGCATTCTGTTGATCGTCTTGAGTGGTTATGAGGGAAGTTGAGGGTGAGTCACGGTGCCGATGACCACTTGTCTCTGTTCGTGACGGAGAGGCCGACGTTGGGGGTGGCAGATCTGTCGGAGTGGATATCGACGATTGTCTGAGCGTCGTCATGCTGACGAAGGTATTGGGGACATTCCCGAAATGCTTTGTGATGCGACCGCAGTGGAAATATGCAGAGATGAAGTGCGATCCGAGCTCAGCCTGCAGATTGGATAGGCCAATCGATAGCGGAACAGCCGAGACGTTGGTAGTGACTGCAAAGCTTCTTGAACGAGGTGGCTGGATGAAGAAGATTGGAGGCGGGGCTGTGACGAGTGATGGTGAAGAGGGAGCATCAGACGAGACGGAGCAAAGGCGTTTGCTTGTCAGTCGGCGAAATCGGCAACGGAGCTCGAGCTGGTCAATGCTGAACGGAAGTCGAGCAGCTGCAGAGTGGTGCACCGGCAATTTGGGGCAGCAAGCAAGGGTATTGCTTGGTCGAGCAAGAGCAGGCGGTAGCGAAGTCCTGTCGGGAACCGAATCGCGGCCTGTGTGTCTCTTGGCGGCGGGTAGGAAGCGATAAGTGTCGTAGAAGAACGAGACAGAGGACAAATGGCTCCAAGGCCAAAAAGCCGCAAGAATGGAGCGACCCCGCGTGGTTTTGCGCTACTTCTTCCAATCAAATTGACTCAAATTGAGCTGCCAAACTTTATCGCCGCTTGGGTGCAAAGGAGCTTGACGAGCTGGACCCTTAGTTGTTTGTGCCTGCTGCGTGTGCTGATTGAATGCAAACGACCTTGCATCAAGCCGTTCGGATTCCGCGCCATCCATCACATGATGCTCAACTCAAGGTCCGAAGGACATGATATTGTTGGCAATTACGAGCTTCAAGCCTCGACGATGCGACCTGGCCTCCGAAGGGAGCACAGAGCAGCGGGCGGTGACCAAGATAGGAGAATGACGAAAACGCAATCCGCGCTTGGGATTTCCTTATCTCTGTGCTTCTGAGCAGCTTCGATCTGGAATTCACTCACACCGTGACTTTACCGATGCGCTATCATCACGCACAATCGGATGCACTGCCGAGCCAGAGTGCATTCCGCGTATCTCCTCTGTCGACCCTTTCCTAGTTGCTCTTCCGAAGGCTATGTTTCCGCAAATCAGAGACGAGGCCACGACTCAAGACGATTCTATGAACAGCACACGATTCGTTTCGCACGGTAACAGTCAAGACCTCGCTTGCAGCGTCCTCTCGTTTAGCATTCGTGATTGTGATTTGCGATTTTCAGATGGAGGCGAAAGACGAGCTGTGCCTGATGAGCAAAGACCGCTTCGAAAATCGGCTTTTTGAACGGCCTTGGCGGCTCACAACTTGAAAGGGTCCTTTGGTGATTGCTGCAGCTGGGAACTTGCTCGCACGGATGCTCGCTAACTTGGTCATGACGACGACCACAGAGTCGAGAAAAGCATTTCATGCAAGACACAGCCTTGCAGTGTACTTCAGCATTGTCATCAACAAACCTCGAGCAGCTGCAGTATTGGTTTCCATCCGACCATGTAACCAACTGCGCGCTGTGCCTTTCTACACAGTAAAGTCGGAATGGCCGAGCCAGATGGAGCGCTGACACCGTAGGCTTGCATCATCACGACCGCAACTGCATTGCGAATCGCAACCATGGGACTCAAAGCCAACTTCGAAGAGACGCCTACACTCCTGGCGCCACCATCGTATCTCGAAAGCACAACTACCGATGGAAACAGCTCAGACGCAGCAACAGCGGCAGTCGGAACATCCCGAAACACGAATGTCGCGCCGCAGTACACCGTCTGGAAACTCGTCATCCATGCATACCTGCGAGATGTAAAGATCGATTCTGTGGAGGATCTCGACAAAGAGGAAGAACAGGCTGCAGCACTCCTCGACGTGCTCTGCAATCTTCGACTCGTCTCTCGGCTGTTGTACTCAGTGGCCATGTCGCAGCTGAGGCCAATGTACTTTGACGAATATCTCAAAGCCATCTCAGCCACCGTCTACTCAACCAACTTACATCTGCACACACTCGATCGACCCTGCCGGGAGACTCGCGTGCTCGACCACTACATCTCGTATCGGATCAATCGCCGCCACCTTGCTTCACGCTCATCGCTCTTGCTCATCAATGACGACATCGAGTCCGAACAAAGACAAGTATCGCAAGACCTGTTCAAATGGCTGCAGCCGCAGACATACATGGAGGATGAGATCGGAAAAGCGCTCAACAGCTCCCGTAGCGACTCGAATGGTGTTCGCTTCGAGGACTTGCTGGTGAGGTTCAAGTTTACTCGAGCCGCCATCACTCTTCCATTCCTGCTCGATTCTGCATTGGTCCAATCTGCGACATCCACTCCCAACACTGTGCGCAAAGAGTGCGTCGCGGTGGATCGACCGTCAAGCGAGCCCGTCTTTGTGACAGCACATCGGCTGCTAGACCTCTTGAATCAACTCGTGTTTGTCAGAAAGGCGCATGGCGGCAAGGCGTGGTACGAGTTGGTCGGCCAGACTGAATAAATGCCCATTCTCAGTGTCTGCGTCGAACTCAATCGCTCATGATGAAAATTACAATGCATTCTATTCCCAGATGTCTACCTAGGCTTGCTTTTCGCGAGTCCTGTTCATGTTGTCCATGCTCGTGTTGGAGGCCAGCAGCCAGTGAGCGAAATCGGTTGCCCAGCTTGGCAGCAAAGCAAACACCTCTGACCAGTTGGCATACCACGGCATAGCTATCGTTCCTCCTCGTCTCTTTTGTACCGCCCTCACGATCCTCTTTGCAACTGCATCCGGATGTACCGACGGACCCAGAAAGCGCGACAGCCAGTTGGATGGCAGACCCTCGAACAGCTGCGTCTGAACATGTCCAAGCACGACAAGAGTAGTACGAATCTGCGGGCAACGGTGGCAGTAGTCGAGCTCGTACCTCAACGCTTTGTGCAGTCCAACCACGCCATGCTTGGAAGCGCAGTAGTCGATCATCTGCGAAACACCCGTGTGCCCCATGACGGAGGCCGTCGAGACAATATGGCCACGTCTGCCGTTGTTCTTGGCTTGCTGAATCATATGCGGCAGCAAGTGTTGGAGGATCCAGAGGTGCGAAGTGAGGTTGACATTGATGAGGCGCGAGAGTTGCGATGTCGAAAGAAGCGTTATGGGCTGCGAGTGGGTGAAGCCGGCATTGTTGATGACCACAGTAGGGGTGCCATGGATTGCAAGGATCGACTTGAGCACTTTGGCGAGCGCATCTTCGGATGCCAGATCGCAGATGTACGCAGAGATGTTGGTACGCGCCGAAGCCTCAGCTGAAGCAGACGACGATGACGAGGTGGAGGATTGGGTGTCCACAGCAGGCAGCTTTTGAATATCGATGACGACCACTCTGGAACCTTTTGCTGCTAAGCGCACAGCTGTGCGATAGCCGATTCCGGCAGCTCCTCCGGTGATGACGACGAGTTCATCCTTCCACTCGTTGCGACGGATCGGTCGGACATAGACGCGATTGTACCATAGATGGGAGGAGAGCGTCAGCCACCATCCCAAAAGCACGACGACAGCTGCAAGTGCGATCGCCAGGCGCTGGCGCTCGTCATGTATCAAGAGGTCCTTCGACGCATCGAGACCGCGTTGAAGCCATATGTTCGAGGTGCTGCACTTGTATGCATCGCATCCTAGGGCGACCAAATATACGATGCTAACCAACGGATCTACATCATGGCAGCAATGATGGCGTGTGTGAAGGTGTCAGCAGATGGCAAGCGGGATGATGGGAAGGACGAAGACCTTTGTACCTACTGAAGATACTCCATTTCAAGAGAGCGACGACCGTATCGATGGTGAACAACGGCATGTTTCGGTTGCTTCTCGTAGCATCGAGCGTCCAGATCGCAGACAAGGCAGCTGCGGAAGCCTAAGAAGAATCCTGACGAACGATGAACGGATGTATGCCTAGGGTGGAAAAAGAAGAACATCCGGTAACCGGATCCAAATCAGCCTGAATGAATTTCAAAAAAACATCAATTAGTCCTTTTTTCAGATGACATTGAAGAGGTTTTTTTTGTAGGTTAGGGTTAGGGTTAGGGTTAGGGTTAGGGTTAGGGTTAGGGTTAGGGTTAGGGTTAGGGTTAGGGTTAGGGTTAGGGTTAG